>JAJEJO010050692.1:214175-272726 GCA_020662805.1 Glaucomys volans | reverse complement strand
TATATAGCTGGGTCAAATGGTGGTTCCATTCCAAGGTTTTGTACTGCTTTCTAGAGTGGCTGCACCAGTTTTCAAATCCACCAGCAATGTATGAGTGTGCCCTTTGCCTCGCATCCAGGTCAACACATATTATTGTTGTGTTCCTGATAATAGCCATTCTAATTGGAGTTAGATGAAAACTTAGGGTGGTTTTAATTTGCATTTCTCTAATTACTAGAGATGATGAGCACTTTTTCATACATTTGTTGATGACCTGTATATCCTCTTCTGTGAAGTATCTGCCCAGTTCCTTAGCCCATTTATTGAT
This sequence comes from Glaucomys volans, assembly GCA_020662805.1. Taxonomy (NCBI): domain Eukaryota; kingdom Metazoa; phylum Chordata; class Mammalia; order Rodentia; family Sciuridae; genus Glaucomys; species Glaucomys volans. Next base: position 272,419 of record JAJEJO010050692.1, on the reverse strand, counting down.
TGGGTTCTTTGTATTTTTGGTGTAAAGTTTTTCAAGTTCTTTATAAGTTTTGGAGGTCAGTGCTCTGTCTGAAGTGTGTGTGGAAAATATTTTCTCCCACTCTGTAAGCTCTCTTTTCACATTATTAATTGAGAAAAAGTTTTTTAGTTTGAATCCATCCCATTTATTGATTCTTGCTTTGATTTCTTGCGCTCTGGGGGGTCATGTTAAGGAAGTCTGGTCCTAAGCCAACATAAAAAAGATTAGGGCCTACTTTTTCGTCTATTTGGTGAAGGGTCTCAGGTCTAATTCCTAGATCCTTGATTCATTTTGAGTTGAGTTTTGTACAGAGTGAGAGACAGGGATTTAATTTCATTTTACTGCATATGAACTTCTGGTTTTGCTAGAACCATTTGTTGAAGAGGCTATCTTTTCTTTATTGTATGTTTTTGGCACCTTTGTCAAGTATGAGACAACTGTACTTATGTGGGTTTGTCTCTGTGTCTTCTATTCTGTACCTTTGGTCTACCTGTCTATTTTGGTGCCAATACCCTGCTGTTTTGTTACTGTTGCTCTATAGTAGAGTTTAAGGTCTGGTATTGTGATACCTCCTGCATCACTCTTCCTGCCCACGATTGCTTTGGTTATTCTGGGTCTTTTGTTCTTCCAGATGAATTTCATGATTGCTTTCTCTATTTCTATGAGGAATGTCAATGGGATTTTTATTGGAATTGAATTTGTATAGCACCTTTGGAAGTATGGCCATTTTGATTATATTAATTCTGCCTATCCAAGAACACCGGAGATCTTTCCATTTTCTAAGGTCTTACACAATTTCTTTCCTTAATGTTCTGTAGCTTTTATTGTTTATGGAACAAAAGAGCTTCACCTCATTTGTTAGATTGATTCCCATGTATTTTATTTTGTTTTTGAGGCTATTTTGAATAGAGTTGTTTTCTTCATTTCACTTTCAGATGATTCATTGCTGAAATGCATTTATCTATCATGCATTTATCTATGCATTTGATTTATGTGTGTTTATTTTATATCCTGCTATTTTGCTGAATTCATTAATTAGGTCTAAAAGTTTCCTAGTAGAGTTTTTTGGATCCTCTAAATATAGAATCATGTCACAGCAAATAGTGACAGCTTGAGTTCGTCTTTTCCTATTTATACTCCTTTAATTTCTGTGGTCTATCTAAATGCTCTGGCTAGTATTTCAAGCATGATGTAGAATAGAATTGGTGACAGTGGGCGTCCCTGTCTTGTTACAGTTTTTAAAGGGAATGTTTTCAGTTTTTCTCCATTAAGAATGATGTTGGCAGTGGGCTTAGCATAAATAGCCTTTACAATATTAAGTTATGTTCCTACATCTGTATTTTTTCTTGTGTTTTGAGCATGAAGGGGTGTTGTATTTTGTCAAATGCTTTCTCAGCATCTATTGAAATAATCATATAATTCTTAACCTTAAGTCTATTGATGTGATGAATTACATTTATTGATTGCTGGATGTTGAACCAACCTTGCACCCCTGGGATAAACCTCACTTGATCACTGTGCACTATCTTCTTAATATTTTCTTTGTAAGCAATTTGTCAGAATTTTGTTAAGGATTTTGCATCTATATTCATCAGAGATATTAGTCTCAATTTTTCTTTCCTTGATGCATCTTTGCCTGGTTTTGGTGTCAGAATGATACTACCATCATAGAATGAGTTTGGAAGGGTTCCCTCCTTTCCTATTTCATGGAATACTTTGAGAATTATTGGTATAAGTTCTTCTTTTAAGGTCTTGTAGAACTCAGCTGAGAATCCATCTCATCCTGGGATTTTCTTGGTTGGTAAACTTTTGATAGCTTCTTCTATTTCATTGTTTGAAATTGATCTGTTTAAATTGTGTATGTCTTTGTGACTCAGTTTGGGATGATCATATGTCTCATGACTTTGAGATTTTCTATTTTGTTGGACTATAGATTTTCAAAGTAGCATCTATATATGTTTTGTATTACAATGGTGCCTATCATGGTATTTCCTTTTTCATCACAAGTTTTAGTAATTTGAGTTTTCACTCTCCTTCTCTTTGTTAGTGTGGCTAAGGGTTGATCTATTTTGTTTTCTTTTTCAAAGAACCAACTTTTTCTTTGTCAGTTTTTTGAATTGGTACTTTTGTTTCAATTGCATTGATTTTGCCTATGATTTTAATTACTTCCTTCTTCTACTACTTTTGGTGTTGTTCTGTTCTTCTTTTTCTAGGGCTTGAGATGTAACATTAGGTCATTTAGTTGTTGACTTTTTATTCTTTTCTTGAATGCATTCAATGCAATGAATTTTCCTCTTAGCACTGCTTTCACAGTGTCCCAGAGATTTTGATATGTTGTATCATCATTCTCATTTACATCTAAGAATTTTTTATCTCCTCCCTGATATTTTCTGTTATCCATGCTTCATTCAGTCGCATATTATTTAGTCTCCATGTGTTGGAGTAGTTTCTGTTTTTTATTTTGTCATTGATTTCTAATTTCATTCCATTATGATCCAATAGAATACAAGGTGGTATCTCTATTTTTTTGCATTTAGTAAGGGCTGCTTTGTGGCATAAAATATGGTCTATTTTAGAGAAGGACCCAAGTGCTGCTGAGAAGGAAGTGTATTCGCTTTTTGATGGATGGAATAGTCTATATATGTCTGTTAAGTCTAAGTTAGCAATTGTGTTATTGAGTTCTATGGTTTCTTTGTTTAGTTTTTGTTTGGTAGATCTATCCAGTGGTGACAGTGGTGTGTTCAAGTCACCCAGAATTTTTGTGTTGTGGTTTATTTCATTCCTAGAATTGAAAAGGATTTGTTTCATGTACATGGATGGGTCATTGTTTGGGGTGTAAATATTTATGATCATTATGTCTTCTTGATTTATGGTTCCCTTACACAGTATGAAGTGACCTTCTTTATCCCTTCTGACTAACTTTGGCTTGAAGTCCACTTTATCTGATATAAGGATGGAAACCCCTGCTTTTTTACTGAGTCCGTGTGCATGGTAGGTTTTTTCCCATCCTTTCACCTTTAGTCTGTGGATATCCTTTTCTATGAGATGAGTCTCTTGAAGGCAGCATATGGTTGGGTTTTTCTTTTTAATCCAATCTGCCAGTCTATATCTTTTGATTGATGAGTTTAGGCCATTAACATTCAGGGTTATTTTTGAGATATGTCTTGCATTCCAAATCATTTTGGCTTATTTTTCCCTTTTAACTTGATTTGGTTTCTCCTTTGTTTGGCTTTTCCTTTAGAGGAATTCCTGCCTTTGATGATTGTTGTTTTTTGTTTCTTCCTCTTGAAATATTTTGCTGAGAATGTTCTGTAGCATAGACTTTCTATGTGTAAATTCTTTTAACTTTTGTTTGTCATGGAAGGATTTTAATTCATCATCAAATCTGAAGGTTAGTTTTGCTGGATATAAGATTCTTGGTTGGCAACCATGTTCTTTCAAAACTTGAAATATATTGTTCCAGGCCCTTCTATCTTTTAGGGTCTGGGCTGAGAAATCTGCTGATATCCATTTTGGTTTCCCCCTATATGTAATCTGATGCTTTTCTCTTGCAGCCTTTAAAATTCTGTCTTCGTTTTCAATGTTAGGCATTTTCATTGAAATGTGCCTTGGTATGGATCTGCTGTAATTTTGTGCATTTGGTGTTCTGTAAGCCTTTTTTAGGTGAATTTCCATTTCATTCTTCAGGTTTGGGAATATTTCTGATATTATTTCATTGAATAGGTTATTCATTCTTGGTTTGTATCTCTGTGCCTTCCTCAGTCCTGGTAATTCTTAAACTTGGTCTTTTCATGAAATCCCATAGTTCTTGGAGATTCCATTCATGATTTCTTACCTTCTTCTCTGTTTGGGCAACCTTATTTTCAAGATTCAATATTTTGTCTTCATTGTCTGAGGTTCTGTCTTCCAAGTAATCTAGTCTGTTGGTGATGCTTTCAATTGAGTTTTCTTTTTGGTTTATTGTTTCCTATATTTCAGGGATTTCTTTTTGGTTCTTTTTCAGAATCTCTATCTCTTTGTTGAAGTGATCTTTCACTTCTTGCAGTTGCTCTTTCAACTGCTTTATTGAAGTGATCATCCATTGCCTGAATTTGCTCTCTTATCTCATCCTTTGCTTCACAAATCATTTTAATCATGTATATTCTGAACTCCTTTTCTGGCATTTATTCTACCATGCTGTCATTGGATTCTCTAATATAGAATCTTGGTTTGTTTGGAACACTTTCTTCCCTTGTCTTTCCATGTCATTCATGTATCTACCTCTCTAGCAATGCAGATCTGGGGTATTGCAGTTTCTGCCCTACAGGCTTATAGTGACCCTGTAGCTTTCCAAAAACCTCTTCTTTTATGGGGAGATCAATATTAGCAACACCCAGTACAGACAATATGCAGCCGTAAATCAAATAGCCCCTATGAAGACATTAACAATATTGTCTTAATAAACAGGGAGGATGAGTTCCATTGTTATACAGTATAACAAAGAGATTTGCAATGAGAACTGTTGTTTCTAATGGAGGACAAAAAGGATGGGGATGGGTGTAGGATGTAACTGTTAATGGGATAAGAAAAGAGTATGAAGAATTTCTAGTTCATGGGACGAGTGACAGTGTAGTCAAAAGAAATTGGTTGTTAGCATGAGAAAAGGGAGAAAGAGACTCTGAGGAAACAGGTAAACAAAATGAAAGTAGAGAGCAAGAAAAATAAAGAAATAAAAATTTAAAAATTTTCATAAAGGAGCAAAAAAAAAATCTACACTATAACAGTCATATACTATTCCAACCTCCCAGTCTTCAGTAGCCTGATGCATGAGAGGTACTTGACAATGAGCTTCCAGTCTCCAGCAGGCATCTCAGGATGGGATTTGCCCCATCTAATGACAGTTTCCAATTCCAGGATGATCCAAGCTGGCTGCACTGGCTTCCAAATGTGTTGGCAAATGGGGAGATACAGCCCAGGGTATGGGCACTGAGTCTGTGTGGGGTGTAGTGGTCGGGCTGGGGCCCCTGGAGGCAGGGCGAGTCAATTGGGCCAGGGATTCTGGAGGCAGGGTGCGGTCAGTCTGGCCAGGAGTCCTGCAGTTCCTGCCTGTTTTCCCAAAATGGCAGCAGCAACGTGTAACCGAACCTGCGGTACTATGACGGTGTACTTCCAGGCAACAGCAGGCAGCTGGCAATCCACTGAAGGTTTGCGGGTAGTCTGCAGGCTAGCGGCGGACAATTGGCAGGTGAACCTCGGTTGGTGGGTGGTGGGTAGGTGAAAGGCAGGCAATGGGTAGGCCAGAGGCAGGAAAACAGGCAAATAGCGGATGAGAGGCAGCAGTCAGTGAGCAATCTGCACTCAAATGTAGTTGATACTTGGCAGACTGTAGGCAATCATGGTAGACAAATGGGGTAAACAGCAGGGGATGGATGAGGAGCAAAGACTGCCTCACAGAGAAACAGATTTTCCTCTGCTTGAATCCCAAGTTACGGAGCAACAGGAACGCCACCTCCCTCTAGTCTGCCATCTTGGATCTCCCCCTGTTCTGTTTTATTTTTATAGTGATAGATATAACATCAAATTTTTGAAGATCTTTGAATTGGGTCTTATTGTTACTATTAAATGGCTATATGAGTGAGTCTTAATTGACTTTCATATTTTCATAGTAAATTAGAGAAATGCTCCTTGTTGAGTACATATGCATGCTCATTTTTTTCAAGTTGTGTATTTACAAAATTATAGTAGCCTCTTTAAAAGTACTACACACTTATATTCACATACTTTCAAAATGAGAAATTAGGACCTGTTTTAACCATAGTTATGTTCTCCAGCAGTATATATGAAAATGTGATCAATTACCCTCTGCTTCTATATACAGTGGTTCATATTGAAAAATCTGAGTTCTTATCTGTTCACATAAAATAACTAGATGAAATATGCTACTGAGGAAAATGTCACAGGTTCCCAGATGTCAACAAGTGGCTAACGTATCCATTTTGGGAAGGTAAAAGATGAAAATATTTTATCATCTCTGTAAGATATGGTATGATTTATTGGGTTAATTTATAATAATTTTCATCACACATAGCCAATAACTCAGAGTTAGTTGTAGATTAGTTAGTTGTGAATTAGTTGTAGTATGCAAATTAATATTCAGTTTATGCTAATATCGTTGGATTTTCAGGGATCAAATATTTTATTTTGTTTCTTTATTACCAATTTGACCCTTGTGGTTCAACACTATGCAATAGTAAAGAGCATTTTAATTAGAAAATTGTATGTATTAAGGAAAAACCCATTGTTTGTGGGGGAATGCAGTACAGTAGGAGGGTACTTCAGGGGTACTTATTAGGAAGGAAAGTTAAAATATTTTATATTCCTACATGGAACCTTGAACCTTAAATACAAATTCTCTGTGATAGCTGAATGGAATACTTTAAAGTTAGCAGATTTGTGGTAAGGATGAATAAATAAATTTTAACCTCCTTTTAAAAATATACAGTTGAATGATGCCAAATATTAGCCAGAAAATATACCAACATTTTCATGATTCCCTTAAATATTTGGCATCTCATAAATAGAACTTAATTTTACCTATATTTTTTCTTCATGTTTTTTTTTTTTACCTTTTAATAGTGGCATTTCCTGCAACTTATGATGAATATATTTTGTTTTATAAAATAAAATCCATTCAACAAACTTTGAATTCTTAATTATTTTTAATTGAATTCATTCCATTTCAACCTACCAAAAATACATTGCTTTATTTCCTTGACCTTTCAAGTTTTTGGTCATTAAATATTTATTAAATGTCTACTGTATGGCAAGCACTGCACATGTTTCATTCACTTATTTTCTTCTTCATGATCAACACACATGTGTGCTATAGTAGGCACCATCTAATAATCACCAAAGTGACACAATCTTTTCAGTTTAGAAGATAAGGGTTTAGACAAGCATTTAGCACAGCTACAGAAGTACTGGGCTGTAAACAGGAATGATAACTGGTAATGAACAAGATTAAAATTAGTTTTAAAAACAAGGAAGGACAGGTGTAACAACAGGAACATTCTTCCATAAACAGTTTGGTTCTCTTCTTCATGACTACTCTTTTCATTAGAACAGCATACATATGATGACCACTGTGCCAGTCCACTTCTTTCTATTGCTCTCTCTGCATTGTGCTCTATTTTCTGGTTCCGCAGATGAGCTTAGTCAGCATGATTTAGCACAAAAGAAGGCTCATCAGTGTTGCCTAGAAAAGCAGTGTCCCTGAACTGCCTTTCAGTTTTAAGACAATTTTCAGGCCTTGCTGTTAACCTTATTTGCATCATGTTGTTGCTTTTTTTCTATCCATCTTACACCTCTTTGTGAGAAACAGCTGTGGCTATTCATGAGATTTTCTTGGCTCTCTACATAAAGCTGAAGTGCATTTTTTAAGCTGTGGCATCTGCGTCATTCCTGGATCACTACTTGGCATCCTAGACTTTCTGGGACATCTGACATGGTGGCTTTGAGAGCTTTCTTCCTGCTCTAGCCAATCACCATAAGCTCTTCACGTTTAGTTCATCTTAAAGGGACAGGACTGAATTGAGAAGCAAATGTTTTCAAATGAGTGATGTACTTCTAGAATGCTAAGTAAAATTTATTATCCAAATGTGTTAATCTGTCAAAGGCATCCACATTCCTTGTCATAATTGATTTTGGATATGCAAATATAGAAATACTTTCCTAGGAAAAAGTCTTTGCAGCATTGGACTGTAGTGTTCAGAGTATGGGTGGAGTAAGTGAGGATAGGACCAGAAATTTGTGAGTTTGTTTAGGCATATTTGGAGGGCAATAGTCTTGGTCAGGGCTGGCATTGGAATAAGAGTATAGAAGGTCTGCTCAAATGGGTGATGGAGTCAGGTAGCCAGTGCATGTGGCTAGCTCATAATGCATGTTCAACAAATCATTGTTGAATGAATTAATTTGTAGTTTAATTTAGGGAAGTTTATCAGATAGGAAGGCTATCAAAGTCACAGCAAGAAAGGATCTTGCTGGATGTGGAGTTTGAGGCAGTAACACTATCCACCAAGAACAATGAAATATATTCTGCTCATAGGAATGGAGCTGTTTGTCCTTTGGCCTATTTTATTCTTCCAGCTGTGTATCATCGGCAGCTCTGGGTCCCAGGTGAGTAATTATAGCTGGAGAAAGTCAAGGGCTTGCAGGTGCATCCTGTGCTTGATTGGAACAGGGGCAGAGGTGCTAGGATTACCAGGAGGTTCTTACATTAACATTGCTCATGAACATTCTCACTTCCAAGTGGAGTTTTATGCACAACACTGGAATGTGCCCAATTTGTAAGCTGAGTGATCTCCTCAACTATCCAGGGCAGTCTTTCATGTGCATCTGCTTCTAAGCAATCAAGTAACCTAACCAAGGTTTATGAAATACTTTTGCATACAAAGGACATGCTAAAGACTATTACACTTTCCTCCTGGTCTCAGAGACCATCTTAAGAGAGATAACCAGAGTTCTTTTCATGCTGGGGTGATGAAGATTAGAATCTGACTAGAAGTAGAACACCATAAATCCTACCTCAGATATCTCTATGTAGTCAGGGGATCCCAATCACTCTACAATAGGATATCTATATCTTGTATGTCTGTAGTTTATACCTCCTTCAGCAGTTAGAACAAAATCACTAATATCATAGGTGAGTGGCTGCTTCATTCTATAAATTACCGTTTGGTCATGTTTTAGCCATGCTCTAATCAGATCTGTTTAAATGAAAAATGTTGATCTATTTTAGAAACAATCCTGGAATGCTTACCAGTCTGTCAAAAGGATTATTTGCAAGTCACTGGGCTTAATAATCATTTATAGTTTGTCATAAGTTTGTACTCACTAACTTCTAAAAATCTTTTTTTCTGTAACTGAGGGAATTTTGAAAATAACATTTTAACTTTTCCAGTGCAGCCTTTCTGTACCCATGGGGACTAATACTTTGAATAGCTGTGTTCATTAACATTTTGTAGGAAATAATGCATGCATACATGCACATTTTTACTTTAGAGAGACTGGCTATGATCCAGTACAGCAAAGGAGGAAAAATATACTTGCAAAGCACAGTTAACTCCCTGACTAAATATGTGAAGGGAAACCTAATTTGGCAATATTGGAAGGATGTATATTTTGAAACAAAGACTTCTTTTGGACCTTATGTCAAATTAGTTGGCCACGGACTAAACAAGAAAAACAGGCAATGTACTTGTATAAAACCCAGCTGCTGCCTCTAATATTTGGTAATGAACTGCTTTTTGTATATGAAGATGACGACACTAACCAACTGGAAGTATGGCATGTGCTGGGAGTAGTGTCTCCAGGAGTGAAGCTGGATTACTTCAATCTTCCACACTCTAGGTCCCAGTCCCTGTTGGATCTCTTGCACATATTTTTACAAACAAGGTATAGTCTGTGACCAAGTAGCAGAGCCAAGCCAACTGGCACATAAAGGGTTCAAATCCATGACTTTGGTCTATTTAGTCCTGCATTCAAAAACACTGAGCTAATCATGTACACGCATCATTGAACATCACAAATAATTCTGTGTTTTATTCTGTCCTAACTAAATGTAGCCCATTGTATAAAAGTTTTAGTTCATATCATGAGACTAGGTTGTGTTGAAATGTACTTGATTTCCTATCACGTTTCATGTGACTTATGTTTTTCTAGTTATTAAAGACAGTAATTAATTATAGTGTTTATTTCAGCCTATTAGTAGTTATAGATTTCTAAGAGAGGGTAGAAGAATCAAGACACAATACATATACATATGGATATATCACAATAAAACCCATTAACTTGTATAATTAATATGTGTTAACAATAAAAATGTAAGAATAAAAAGTACATGAAAAACATATGCATTAATAAATCTTCCCTTTTATGCTAAAAATCCTAACAACCTTCTAATACTTACCACTCTTTGTCTTTGCTCTAAGACAACAAGGAATATGATGCCTATCTGTCTTACACCAAAGTGGATCAAGATACTTTAGACTGTGAAGAAGAAGAGCAGTTTGCTCTTGAAATACTGCCAGATGTCCTGGAAAAACATTATGGATACAAACTCTTCATCCCAGAAAGGGATCTCATTCCAAGCGGAAGTAAGTATTTTCAAATTTTGTACTTAAAACATTCAGTTTCTTTTAGAAAGTTATATGGAGGCTTCAAACATCAGAGGCAAGTATTTAGACAGTTGTTTCTCATAGATTTTTTTTAATTCAAATTTCTCCTCAATGCCTGTATTCCTGCTTTAGAGAATTTGAACGTTTTAAAAGAAATTCTTCATTTGTGTTTTTGGTGTGGCTTTGAAATTGTGCCTTAATGGTATTTTTAAATTATATTATGTTAGTGTTCTGAGAAAATTATGGTCCTTTAAAAAAGGTCTGTAAAGGTCACTTAAAACCATTTCAGTGTATTTCAGTTCCAAAGCTGGTCTTCTGTCATTGTGCTACTACTTATTCCTCCAATCATTTTCACTAATAACTCTAAATCTCTACATTCCAAACTTGTTATTCATTATACCTTGTTACTTATTCCCAATATTATGGGGAAAAATCCACTTAAAAAGGTACAGGAGGATATTGGGTATAGCACTCTCATGATGTATTCAAATTATTTTTATGAAGTGCTAGACACTGTAGACTTGCATGACACTTTTAACTAATGCTACGTATTGAATACTACATTGGAACTTTCAGTATAAACTCAGCTTCAAGTCAAAATATGTACTTTGTTCTTGTCAATGTTCAGAATGTATACATGAAAAAGTGTAAGGAGAATACAGAGAAGCCTAAGGTATGGTCCCTGATCTCAAAGAACTTTGAAAATGTTACCGAGAGAAAACAAAAGTAATACAACTTATTTCCATATGTGTCTGATAATACCCTTGAGAGGGAAAGATTGAACTGGTGAATATAATAGGCAACATAGTAATTTAAATACCTTATAATAAAAAGGCTTATATTTTCAGTACTTGACAGTATATAAAATAATTTCACATACAGTATTACACTTTATCTTTGCAATTATCTTGTGTTCAGAGACAAAGCAGGTACTTAGGTCTTTATCTTACAGATGACGAATCAAAGGCTCAAAGAAATCCAAGATTAGACATTTGGCAAAGAATGGAGCTGGAACAGAACCTAAATCTGTTTGACTCTAGTTCTCATTTTGTTATGTCAAGCTGTTCCTCAATAACCCTTATTCAGATTATTAGCAGTCCACTATAGTCACTAAACTGACAAGAGACAAATGGAAAGAACTGAGCTTTGGTCGTCCATCCCTTTTCTTAGGGTACATGTGTATCTATGTATGAATGAGTGTATACTTCAGTATTCACACTTACATGTGCATGGAAAGGAACAAAGAAAACTACTCATTAATTTCTTTCCTGAAATGTAAAAAATTGTAAACATAATGATTCCCCAAACTTCATTCCTGGTCCTTCACTCCTTTTTTTTGTAATTTCACCCATTTTTATGACTTTAAACATCATTCTATATTGATTTATTTCCTGAGGAACATCTGGATAACTCAGAGTTACTTTTTTATTCTTCTGTCTTTCTCCCAAATACAGTGTCCCTTTCATCTTTTTGATTCTCACATCTACCATTCAAATATATAAACTAAACTCCTATAATGTTAATTATCTCTCTACTTGCCTTATTTGTCCTGCTATCAATCTGAACGCATTGATAACATATGCACATACTTGATCATGCCACAACCCCTGTTCATCAAACTTTAATTATTTACTATTTCCTATGTAATAAATTTTACTCTGCTACCAGCCTAGATTTATCTCCTAAATTTGTCTCCTACCATTTCCTCTATTCAAAGCTTTCGCTCTAGCCAAACTGTGTCTTTTCATACACATTGTTTATCCCTTCATTGCTTTTGTTTGTTAGTCTTCTATGCCTATTTAAATCCTTTTTATTCTTCTTCTTATCACTGCATCTGTGAAAAGTACATAATAATCTCTCCAGTCCAATATTTTATGGTGCATAATTACTTGTTTGGCTATAAATTTCATACTTTTGTTTTACTTTATTCAGCAGATTTCCATCTATTTATGTCTTGTTTGTCAGCAAGATTATAAGCTCCATGACAGTAATTAGGTGCTGAATCTCATTTATCTTCATACTTTACTGTTACCTAACAAAAGACTTGGTTTCATTAAGTGTCTCATAGATGTCTATTGATTTTGTTTGAACAGTGTTGGTTTAAGACAATAGGTAGTTATAAGAATGAAATAATGAAGGGCTTACATTTTGCATAGCAGTATTTGAAAGGCATTTCTTTTAAAGAGGTGAATGTGAAAGTTAAAAAAGTGTTTTACTGAAAGAAAAAAATTGTGCATAATTCATAATAATAATATCAATCCTTAGAATAGGCTAACACAAACACACACGTCTTTCTCTCCTCTTCATACAGTATCTCCTTCATTACACACACAGCAAGTTTTGTCTAGACACACATGCCATATATATATATATATATATATATATATACATATATATATATTCACTTTTTTAGATATTAGAAAATGCTTAGAGGGCTGGGGATATAGCCTAGCATGTGCAAGTTCCTGGGTTCTGTTCCAGGCACTGCCAACATTTTAACAAAGGAAGTACCTAGAAGATATTGGTCAATCACTGATGAAAAATTAAAAACATTATTCTACTAGTTCTTGACCTAATTCATTAGATTTATATATATATATTCATATAGATTTTTATATATAGTCATATAGATGTATATATACATATTTTTTTTCTTATATTTATGTTTTGGAAAAAGCATCTTGTAAAACACAAATTCTGCCAATTCTATTTTAGAGTGATGGTATCCTAAATTACATTATGGTAATATAATTACCAAAGTGGATTATATGTCAAATCATTTTTAGTAGAACTCAGTACAGTGCTGACTTTTCTGCTTTCTTATGTTTCACAATTGTTGGCACAACTGGAATTCTTTATCAACCCCAATAAATAATTTTTAAAATGTCAGCCTTCAGGTCTGAACATTTCAACATCAATGATTGTCCTTCTGAACTGGAAAAAAGTGCTTCACCTTTATGCACATAAGAAAGGGACAAACATAGCTTATACCATATTATGTTTGTCCCTATAATATTGTTTAAGCTATGTTTGTCCCTCACATCTCATTTAAAACCTATTGACCTAAGACTACTCCTTACATGGAACACAGATGATTGATCCACTTTAGCTGATACTCAGTAGATGACCCTTGCTTTGTGTGTAATGAAGCAGATACTGCATGAGGGTGAGAGCAAGATTGGGAGAACGTAAAAATAAGAAAGATGCATTGTAAAGTTATGCCCTCTTATAGCTCTGTTATAAAGACTTGATAGAGTAATTGAATCAGCCCAGTGTATCAATTTAGCAAAACAGGTTGTAGAATATTTTGCACTTCATTGAAATATTTTGCACTTCATTGGTTGTGTGTGCCAAGCTGATTGAAATCCATTGATTGTTTTGGTACACCATATTCTGAAAGCCTTCCTTGATCATGGGGTACACGGTTTGTATAAACCATAAAATTTCCTACCTCAAAATTTCAACATTTCACTATGGATTATAAAATACTGCATGAAAGATAATAGGAGGTAGTCACCTAGTTTACCTAGGCATTTAAAATACTTCAACATAAGTCACCCAAGACAATGGCATTAGGATGGGCAGAGATTTTATAGACTATAGAAGTCATTTTAAAAATTTTAAGATTGTATACAACCATCAGACTGAGCAGAGACTTGCACTTGAATCTTGGGTACTCAATGGTGCACAGGAAGACTTTTTTTTTTTTTTAGTAAGCCATTTGGACTACTATGCAGTTTTTAGATGCAACCACTGGAGGGGGTTTGATTTTAATCCTTCCTTCCTGAACGGGGAAATTCATGTTCTCTGAATTCCGATTTGAGAGTGTAACCTGCAGAGGTTCTTAAAAAGGCCTTTTGACAATTTTTCTTTTCCATCAACATTTCAGAGCTCGCTGAGCAGTCACCATGTCACGATTAATGAGTTTTTCCTTGGCATTTTAAGCACGCATTCAGGAAGTCAATGAAGTATATGAATAATATACTTGATTTACACATGAATGACAGAATAGAACGTTTTGGACTTCATGTATGTGTGTTATTAAAGAAGCTTCTGTGGTCTGTATTTGCAGTCATTGGTAGAGAGTTAACAGGTTATGCTATATAAATATAGACACATTCCTGTGTGGGGGGGAAAACACTAGTTACAATATTATAAGCTATGTTTGTCCCTCACATCTCATTTAAAACATGTTGACCTAAGACTACTCCTTCCTCCAAAATCTAGCAATGAGGCCTTTGAGGACTATAAAAGCAGACTTCATGAGCTAATTAATCATTCATGACAATAAATTTCTATGAATCAAATTAACAAGGTATATGACACAAACCCACTTATATTTAATGTCTTCAATTTCATGTACCTACAGTTTCTTTTGTGCACTCTTGCGGTGTTCCAACTGAACCTCATCAACACATAAGCCTTTCCAATGAACACACAGTTTCAAAAGTACTTGAAACACTCTCACTCTCTCTTTTTCTTGACTTCTTAGAAAGCTTAGAAACAAAGGCACCACTTTTGAAGATGAACTGGATATATCTGTACCTTTCCTGCATGCCCTATCAGGGAAATATTTGTTGTCCATTATGAACCAGCAGAGACGGGGAAATTTGATGCAAATATTTTTTTTCCTAAATGCGGAGACTTAATCTTCATGTCTGGACATTATTTTCCTGGCAGTGATTACCTTTCCATTCTTGAGCCTGTAGCTAGGATCTTCCTTATGTTTTCTCAGGTTGGGTGCCTAAATGTGGCAAGAATTCTTACTTTCCAGTAAAATTTTGGTCTGTTTCTTCCCAGACTAGAAACATCTGTCCCTGAGAACAGTAAAAGCAATTTTGTTGCCAATAGGCATCTGAATGTCAGAAGTGACAGGCAACCAAAAGAAAGCCAGATAGAAAACACCCTCCTCAAACTGCCTAGAGACACAAACTTGAGAAGTAGAGATTTTCTCACCCTTGCAGCTGCTGGGTTTTGTGGTGTAAAGTACTCTACACAGAGCACATTGTGTTCATGGGGCCTAGTGGATCCTTGAGGAATGAACAGATGTGCTCTGAAGCTGACATGTGACCAACAGAAGCCAGCTGTGTAAGTGAGATCCTGAGATTGGGGACATTTTTGGATGAGTACTATTTAGGCTTTGGGGCCCATCCCATCTCACTGTTTCTGTAGAGCTTAAAAATGTAAAAATTATAAAATGCTGTTGAATCAGTCTGAGAGTCACTGGTCAGATGGAGAAAACGACATTCTAAGACCAAAAGTAGAAAAAATACTAGTCATGCCAAGTCTCTGTTTCTGTTTATGAGAAAGTAAGGTGCTTAAAAGTGCATATCACTATTTATTAATAATTATAATTCAAGCCAGTTCTAGCTAATGCTTTAGACAAAACTATAAATGTATAGGTAAATTTAAGGAAAAACTCCTCCAAATGAATTTACCTCAATATATCCTCCTATTCATAGGAAGACTCTGGGAATCTTGTTTGAGTATCCACACATGATTGCACCAGAGAAAGACGCTAGTGAACTAAAAATATTATCATGCATATGGTTGATCATTCATGTCTATTGAAATTATACTTATAAATTTGGCCCCAAGTATCAAATTGTCTTTTCATCTTTTATGCTCAATTTCCTATAAATTTCTCCCACTCAAAAATCATATGACTTTTTCAATAATTTAAGGGGAAAAATATAATGTTTGATTACACTCCTATGTTTGCTAAACCTTCCTCACTAATCTAATCCTGTTCTCTAATGCTTAGTACTAGCCATGTGATTGTGCTGACAATGAAATGACAAATGACTGGAGAATACATCTGGTGTCAGATGATCCCTAGTCACTTCTGAAGTGAGGCATGCAAAAAACATTTTTGTACATGGATCTGTAAGTATTCATTGCCAATAGTTCCTCTAATAGCTGAACAGATTGGATACCATTCAAATAAGTTGACCTTTGGGAGTAATAAAATCCTTTTCCAGGGAATCTAATGTCTGTGACCTAAAAAGTGTGAGGCAGAAGTGACATGTACAACCATGAAAATTTAACACATTGTGTGAAATTTGCTCACATGGAATAAAATTAGATGTGTCTACCACCCGCTTTATATTTGAGTTGAGAAAAGGAATTCTACTCCAATATGCTCAAAAAAGTACTAATGTAAATAGACTAAATTTCTCATCAAATCCAAATACTATGTTCAGTGAGACTGCATTATAAAGTATCTCCCTATAAGTCTGTAGGTATAATAAAGGTCTAATATTTTTCCCAAATATATAGTGGTGAAAAATACCTTTGTATATGGGAAACTTATACATCAGACTGATTTTAAGTCAAAATATCATCCTATACATCTTATAAACATCATTGTTGATAGCTATCAATTAGCTAACATTTCCCCCAAATTAGTAGAATTTCATCTGCCTTGATGAATTCTGTCTTGTACCAGTGATGTGTTTTTTACGTAATAGCTTCAGTACATAGCTACTGGTTTAAGTATATCAAACTATTAATGCCTTTGTCTACAAGCTACATATTTGTCCCTTAACTTGTTTTTTAAAAGTATGCCACATGCCCCTGATAATAAATAGCCCTGAAATAAGTCGAAGTGTTAACACACAAATAATTTATAAGGATCTAATGGATTAATTTGAAAAATCAAGTGGTGAAGCAGCTAGACTCTGAAAAAATTCGTGAATATACAACTGCTCCTGAAAGAGATTTTAAAATCAAATTTACTTTGATTTTAATAAGACTTTAGGTAGTCACTTTCCTTGTTTCCCTTCAGTACTGTTGCTGCTGACATTAATTCTCTTCATTTCCCTTATAGGTACACATCTCTAATAGAGTCTCTTGACATGCATTTTCTTCAAGAATATTTTCTCAACTGTCAATTCCAACACAGACAAAAGAAAAAGTTTCTCTGTATGCGCATTTACAATGTGAAAATTTAATTTAAACCAAATTAATCACCCCATCAAAACTCTATTAAAGTGTGTGTTTCATTTATCTAATTGTGAAGATCATGCATAGGCTAAATATAATTGAATCGTCATGTCTGAAAATCTTCAGTGTTTTAACAGACTTTTCAAGAGAAACAGAAGACTATCAGACACAGACCCTTTTGGTCTATTCTGTCATCAAAACTTATTTCAAACCAAAATTTGCAAGCAAATGACTTAGTGACCTTTTTTTAAGGGATAGTTTACATTTTTATGTGGAAAAAGGAGTCTTTAAAAGGACTCTTGCCACTCAGTAGCTAAATTTGTCAGAACAAGTCAGGGCAAGATTTTCATATGTGTCTGGATTTAGGGATTTTTTTCCAAAAGAACGTTTCTTTATTATCTCTTTGTGGTAACAAGCTTTTTGAACATTTTCTGAAGGTTTCTAAAATGTCTCCCACAAAACCGCAGCCCTACCAGGGCAAACCCCATGGCCTGTCAGAGACTACCCTATGGACCAGCAATGTCTTAACTTGATACCTGTTTCTGCTTAGTTTGTTTGGAACTTTTCCAAACCTAACCACTCTGCTTGGTCTCTAATTCAGGGGTGTCAAAGCTTCTCTGTAAAGGTCCAGATAATAAATATTTAAGGATTCGTGGGTCACATATGTTCTCATTTACATCATATTCTTTTTCTTCATCATCATCATCATCATCATCATCATCACCATTTTTTTAATACTCTTTAAATATGTAAAATGTCATTTGTAGTTCATGTAGCATAAGAAAATAGGACACAGTCCTCAATGGACCATGCTCTAAGTCACAGTCATTAGATGCAGACATGTAGCCCGAGGTGATGTTGAAATTATTTGGGGCATTTAATTATACATGCTTGGAACAACTCTGGGGCTAAAGATAAGCAAATAAAAAAGGTAAAATCTGCCTGTTTCATTTCACTCTCATTTACATATATTTTCATGATAGCTATGATCTTATTTTTGGTCAAATTAAAAGCTAGATAAAGAAAGCCTTAAGAAGGGAAGAGGAAGAATGGAGAGGATTATAATAGAGAAGGGAAAGGATGAAAAGAGAAGGAAAGGCATAAAGAAAGCAAAGAGGAAGATAAAATTAAAAGATGATAAAGGACAGGAGAAAAAGTAAAGGCAGAAAGAAAGGGGTAGGGAGATGAAAAGGGGAAGAAGAAGAAGAGAAAAACAGAGAGTGAGCCAGATTATGGAGGTAAAGGCACAGTCTCTCCTTCTTTTCCTTAAAGCCAGGCAGCTCTTTGAGGCACCTCCCCAGCTGCTTTCAAACACTGAGGTTGCTGCCCAGCCACTGATCACCATCCCAAGAAGTGAAATGTGGGCTTCACATCTGAAAACTTCCACTTGGTTTTTCACCAAGTTAAATGGAACACGAGATTCAGGGCCCAAGCAAATGGCTTGTGTTTTCTTTGGGACACTTAGGTTGTGTCTACCCAGGGAAAATTTTGATGTACTGACTGACTAACTCCAGTGCATATGATTAATGTATATATAGGGCAAACCAGGATAATTCAGAAATTTTTTTCTGCCACAGCAGGTTTTAGATGAAGTTATCTGGATGGTTGCCTCAACTCTCCACTAGACTGTGCCAGGATAAGCACAGCCAGTGTCCTATGCAGGAGACAGGGACCACTCCCTCTCTCCAAGGTTCCCTTCAACACCACACCCTGTGCTTCTGAGCATAGTGGGATCTGTCTTGACAGGCGTTCTTTCTGGGGGCAAATGCAAATTATGTTTAATGAGTCTCTGAGAAGCCCCAAGAACCTTAAATGTTGCATTTTGCTTAGCTGTCAAATGTCGGAATAGATTCTGAGCCAGGCATGGTGGTGCACGCCTATAATTCCAGAGGCTTGGGAGGCTGAGCCAGGAGGATGGCAAGTTCAAAGCCAGCCTCAACAACTTAGTGAGGCCTGCTGCAACTCAGCAAGGCACTGTCTCTAAATAAAATATTTTAAAAAGGACTGGAAATGTGGCTCATTGTTTAAGCAACCCTTGGCTCAATCCCTGCTACCAAAATTTTTTTAAAAAATTCTGAAGCAGGAGAACTGTACACATGGCAAAATATATATTGCACTGTTCCCTTCCCCATCCCCAAAAAAGAACCTACAAAGCCAAAGCCCATGATATCACAATCAAATTCATTAGTACATATAGGTATAACTTCTCTTATAACTGCAGATAGCTGGGTTGCAAATATTTTAATGAATATACATATATAGCTATCTTTTGTTTTTAAACATATAGTCAAAAATACATTTATATTACATTTGAACACAACAATAATGTTGTTCCTAGAAGTGTATTTGATGTGACTTCTGACAAGGTTTGTACAGAAAAATATTTTAATTTAAATTATGTGCTGAAAGTAATGAGAAAGAGTATTAGTCAAAGTTACCCCTTTGGAAAGTATTTTGTAAAGAATACCTCTATAAAATCAACAATTAAGTCATAATTCACCAGGAAAAACTGTGGTCTCTTGGACTGCCACACTGATACCATGATTAAGGATTTGGAATTTTGTTTTGTTTTGTTTTGTTTTGGAGGAAAGGTGAAAAGAATAATGGGAAAGATGCGTGATAGTTTATTTTACTGTATCTTACAGATCCAACTTCTAATGATGAAGCTTCACACATAACTTCTTTCTTTTTGGGAGCAGAAAGAAAGGAAGAAAATGAAGAGTCAGAGCTGTTGATACATTGGGATAATATTTTTCCACTCTATTGAAACTTTCTACCTTTCCTTCCATTCTGTTTCACCAGTTCTCTAAGTGATAATTACGCAGTGATAAGCTTCCCCATTGCTATTTGTGTGGTGTTTTTTTGTTTTGTGTTATTTTGTTTTTACAGATTTCACTGCTGATTCCCCCCTGAACACTTAATCCCTAAAATAAAACACTGAAAATATTTAAGAGATTCCATCCCAACCTAACAGCCTTATCCCCTCAGATACAGTCATTGTAACTACTGCATGAGAAAGTCCTGAAATGTATTAAGTCAAAACCTAAACAGCCATATTAACGAATTGTTATATAGGCAATTCTATGTGTATCTCTTTAAAAACTTTTTTGTTGTTGTTGTTGTTTGTTTATCTGTAGGGTGTGTAGAAAATTGGCTCATTTTCACTTGTGAAAGTTTTTTTTCACAAGTGGTGGAAATAAAACCCTGGAAAAGAAAGATCATCTGTAAAACATGCATCTGTAAAATAAGTGTCTCTTTCAAATGGCTTATACTGGGCTGTTTGGTGTCCCCACACTATGTGCTGAATATGAAAGTAGTCTGTAACCTTGAACAAATTTGCAGCGACAATTGTTTCTATGCTTCTGTAAGCACTCTTTTTGCTAGAGGGCACTGTACATTAGACAAGGCCTTGTGCTCTGCTTAGTAAAGACAGTGTTCTGGTGTAGCACCTGTGTCCAAGTCTCCATTTGTTAACACATGTGTGCATTTCCTTTTTTGGCAGATGATACTTTGGGAAGCCTGATTGCAAAAGGATTATTCCTTAGGATAAACAAATCTAGAGTTATTTGAGTGTTCTTCTACCATGAAAAAAGCCGTAACATATTCACCTCACTTTCAGAATTGCTCCACAAAACAGGGCAAAAACTTACTTCTCAGTTGATAGTTTCTCTTCTTTCACCATTCATTCCACTCCATCTCCTACCTCCAACTTCACCCTTCACTCCTCTTTGGAACAAAAAGCAGCTGGTTCAAATGAAGCACATGGGCACACACCACCTCCCTATCTCTGGGTTTGAAGGGCAAAATGGGGAAACCTAAGTTTGCAAATGACAGAAGGTGTTCTCAGAAACAAGCTGATTTTTGAAGTGATTTTTTTCACCATCTATACTATATATTAGAATTATCTCTCAAGTGTTTGATAAACATAGCATCAGTGCTTGTATAGAAGATGAAAACTAGGGGCCATGTGTATAATTATTATTTGTCAATTAAAAATGATATCAATTTAAAAAGGGGAAACAGGAAGAAAAACACCTACAAACACACAGTACCTCTGCATTTATTAGAAGGCTCTGAATCTATTTTTATTGACCTGTTCATTGCTTGTTCACTTAGAGTACTAGCCTGGAAGCCTGGTTTGAATTAAGTGATTAAATAAATAAAAATCACTGAAATATACCTAAGTTCTGGAGAAGCCAGAGCTTGTGTTGGCTAACAGAACACTGTAAGTAATGATAAGGCAAAAGAAAATAAGAATTTAGGCAGTAATTTTTAATTTTTCTTCATTTCTAAGTAAAGGGGCTTTTTGAATGTGCAATATAAGAAAAGAGAACGTGATGACTTTAGTAAAAGACTGGATCTGTGTTATACTAGAGTGCAAACCTGATGCTTTAAAGACTGGCAATGTCTTTGTTTTACTCTTTCTCTCTTTCTGTGATTTGTAGCATACATTGAAGATCTCACAAGATGTGTTGAACAAAGCAGAAGACTTATTATCGTGCTAACTCCAGACTATATTCTCAGACGGGGATGGAGTATTTTCGAACTGGAAAGTAGACTCCATAACATGCTAGTCAGTGGAGAAATCAAAGTGATTTTGATTGAGTGTACAGAGTTGAAAGGGAAGGTGAATTGCCAGGAAGTGGAATCACTAAAGCGAAGTATCAAACTTCTGTCCCTGATCAAGTGGAAGGGACCCAAAAGCAGCAAATTAAATTCTAAGTTTTGGAAGCATTTAATATATGAAATGCCTATCAAGAAAAAAGAAATGCTTTCTCGATGCCATGTTCTGGACTCGGCAGAACAAGGACTTTTTGGAGAACTCCAGCCTATACCCTCAATTGCCATGACCAGTACATCCGCCACTCTGGCATCATCTCAAGCTGATCTCCCTGATTTCCACCATTCAGATTCAATGCAAATGAGGCACTGTTGCAGAGGCTATAAACATGAGATGTCAACCACCACCTTTCCAGTACCTTCCTTAGACAACCACCACACTTACTGTAACTTGCCGCTAACACTACTCAATGGACAGTTACCCCTTAATAATACACTGAAAGATACCCAGGAATTTCCTAGAAACAATACCCTACTACCTTTGTCGTCCAAAGAGCTTAGCTTCACCAGCGATATTTGGTAGTTAAAAATCTGAAATCCTCCAAACAGCTATGTGTGCATACAGAATTTCTGCTGTACCAAGCATAAAGTACACCTAAGAACATTGAGGTGCTGAAAAAGTGAATAAAAAGGCACATAAATCACTTTTATACTCAAATATTTTTGCTTATATTTCCTGACTAATGTGGGGGGAGAAGGACTTGCTTTTGTAGTGTGGCACCTTGTTCCAGTGTACAGTTTTAATTTCTTCCTTCAAACAACAATTTAAAAACTTTTATTGTTTTCAAGTGTGTTTTATTATACCACATGGACTGCAACCTTTTTAGGTGAACTATCTCCCCCATATTTCTGAATATTCCAGCATTTACATGGTATTTGAAATAAGGAAAACTTAAAGACTAAGTGAATTGGAAAATTCTGAACTAAGTTTAAGGGGAAAAGATAACTTTTACAGAGTACCTGAAAAATCAGCAATTATAAAGAAAAATTTGTTGAATTGCTCCAATTGGAAGACTGTTCTGTAAAGGAAGCTCAGTTGCAAAATAAAAAAAATCTGATTGGAACATGTAAAACTTCTTCAACTTAATGGACAACTTCTATAGACTAAATCAACAACTCATAATAACAGCTTTTAGTTCTGCTAGGCAAGCACATCTTCTGTAGTCAAACTGGTAGGTAGGTAAACAATGTGCATTTCTTAAGCAAATGAATAGACAGGCTGTGAGTTTTTAGGATGATTTTGAACAACATTTATGGCTTTCTGGCTTATTTAAAAAGTTTTACAAGTTAGAAAACACATCTTGAAGTGCATATTCTATTGTTTTCTAACAAATGCACATTTGGATTTTTTTCCAAATGCTCTCTTGACCTTCTATAAGTTTTATATGAAGATGTGGGCATTTTCCTACTTGATTTTCAGCATCGTTGGAGTTTGAATTTAAATACATATGACTGTAAGTGTCAGCAATTGAAAAGAAGTAATATTCACAGATGAAGTGCTAAATTATTTGAGCTTACTAGTGGTAGAGAAGCAATTGCAGAGATTCTCATCTGCCATGTGGTTGTGAAATAGACTGTTCTGTACATACATAATATCTGCTCGGCCATGTGTGCAAGGCTCCTGCAGAAGTATCTCTATTCCCGGTGCTTCAAAGAGTATATTTGATAGACTAATCCTGTCCATCCTCACACAGTGACTGTGACTGTGCCATACCCTAAAATATCTGTGAATAATCTATTCCATATTTGCTGTAAGGAATGTGCCCCTATTTTAGTATCTACTGTGGATTACTACTTTGTATTCTTTCCAATTTATCAAATTTGGTGTATTTTCCACCGAGATGCCTGTGGTGGTTAATTATTTATCAAGTTTGATTTGGGCATTTTACAAATGGCTCATAAACCAAGTTCTTGGACAAACATAAAAAAGGGCAAGTGTACACAATATGTAAGAATTTGCCCAGGCCTTGTAATTGTGAACATCAATGTATAAGAAAACATTAGATAATATGCTTTCATGATTTCTCTCAACCTCTTTCCATTACTGATTCCCTGTGATCCATGAGTTTTGTTCAATGTACTTGTATCTCTCTTGCTTTTCTATATCCAGCTGTTCAGAAAATGTATTATGCACCAACTGTGTGTAAAAGCTTAGCAGTTATACATGTTCACTTCACAGTGGGATATTTAGTTGTTCCTTTGAAAAGTCCACTTTAACACATGTAGGTGTTTCATAGATGTATTTTTCTCCACTGAGAAAGGAGATTTTGCTTCTGTAAAAACTATAGGTATTTCAAAATGAAAATTTATCAATTCTGAACAGTTTTCAAAATGTTATAAAGTTGTAATTACTGTTTGTTCTTTAATGCTATGTGTAATTACCAAGTTAATAATCTGCATGAAATGAGTAGTATATGTTTAAGTGGCCAATTGTACTTTTTACTGTTTTATTTTTCACAGAAATCTAGATTAATTCAAATAGAATGTTCAGTGGTATTTTTAAACTAATAGTTCTGTATTGAGCATGCCAGTTCTGAAAATATAACATGGGTCTCTCTGCTTCCTTTATTTACAATGATTAAACGTGGGTAGCAATTTGAGTTGGCTGGCCACAATGTATCCTTTCACTACTAGTAGGTACTCAAAAACAGAGCATTCACACTTGTGCTGGGGAACTTGACAAGAAACCTTTTCTACCATTTTCAGGAACTAATGTGTACACTATCTATAAAAATTTATTTCTAGATGGCAATTCAAAATTTAATTTTCATCTGACATTTTTGAAAGATAAAACCTATAAGAGTATAGTAAGTATTTAGTCTAGAACATAATGTGTTCTTCCAGTTGCTTTTATAGGGGGGGGGAATTTTATTTTTCTTTTCAGCATTTCACTGAAATGAATTTTAGAAATCTATGAAGACCATTTGTACAACTAGTTGTAAGACAATTATAACACATTTATTGTTATGTTATTGTATAAACATACATTTAAAAACTGTCTAAGGTGAAACATCCTGAAAAGATCTTAAATGATGACACAAATGAGAAATGCATAAAAGCAATGGATACATACGAAAAGGAAACTTCATCAAGAACAAACAATGCTCAGGGAGATGAACAATGGGAATATGGGTTTAATTTTGCAAATTATGAAATCTGGCAGATTTAATAATATATGAGCTCCAATATAACCATGGAGACTCTTAAATGTAGCTGGATGTTCCCTGAAAAGATGTCTTTCTTCACTGCCTCTAAGCCTTAATTGAATGAGATCCAAATCTGTTCTGTTTTCAAACACTCATTCAAAAATATGAGTACAGAGAAACTTTCAGGCTTCTGGTAAGGTTTGAATTTGGTAGCATTGTGTGAAAGGTAGATATTTTGGTTGAGGATGGAAGTTGAACATTGTGGGGCTTAAAGGGGGAAGCAGGAGGCAATTTGAGGTGAAAACAAGAGTTCAGTTATGAAAGAGAAGTTTATAAGAGAGTTCAAAAGTAGAGGGAAATGGTTAGTATCCTAAGGATTACTTTGCAACAGGTGGGAAAATGGCAAGTGTGAGAAAGTAGAGTATTCCGGCAAGAAAGGGAAGGAGACTTCTTCACTTGTCATACTGAAAGTGCTTACAAGACTATAGAACCACTAGTTTAAAACATTTATTGTCTTTTGGCATTTTATTTTTAAATAAATTAGTTGTTTTATGCCAACTGATCATAAAACTGATAGCCAAAGGATATGTCCTAATTATTCTGCATATAAATCTTTCTACTCCTTATATTTATATTACAAGGTGAGATAGTGAACTGATAAAACCATACTAACATGAAGACAGAAAATAATTCCAAAGTGATCAGTTAGGTTTGAACACTTGCAATTGTTGTGCTCTCTTATGAGAGAGAGTTTAATGTTGAAAACTGACTCCAATTTCTCCATTAATCATGCATTTCTGTTTTAAGATGTCTGATAGGAGATCACAGTTTTGAGCATTAAGGCTCTCTGATGAATGTATGGGACAGTTGGATAAACAAAAATCATTCAGTTCTAATTTTTTCATATCAAAATTGCCAAGTTTTTTAGACCTGAATTTGGCCACAAGCAATTTAAGAATGTTTTTCAGTGCTCCATTTACTTACCATGGAATCACCTAAACCCATCTATATTTTTCTCAAAGACTTACTGATATTTTCTCAACCACATTTTCTTCAGATGATACTAAAGGCAATTATGAGTATTTATTAGTGCCTATTGTGTACTGGCCAGGGCCTATTGTATAATAGAATTTTAAAAATTGAAATCATTGTTTTTGAATAATTTATACAGTATATGTATCACAAAACAAATTCCACCAAGGGAAAGGTAATACTGAATATCCACAAAAGACAAGCGAAGTGAGGAAATTCACTGTTGACTTGGGCAAGAGATGAGTTTGGAATAGAGAAGATGACAGTGGTGAAGAATAGGAATTTCTAAAGTGCAAAAAATAGCACATGTGAAGAATCTGGGAAGAATAAACAAATTCTATTTAGCTGATAACAAGCACATATGGTTGGTAAGAACATAAATCTATATGAAGACATAATTTTAAAAAGACTAGGAGAATTTTTGGAGCATTCATCTGAGAGCAGATGCAGGAAGAATTTAAGTAAAGGGAGAAAATGGAGGCAGGGACGTTTACTAGGTGACTGTTGTCAGTTGTTCATTTGTGAGATGATGAGAGATGCAGGTAGGGTGGTGATGTGAATCCTCTCAGAAAAAGGCAAATTTAGCCAAACACGGTGGCACATGCCTATAATCCCAAGCAACTCCTGAGGTTAAGGTAGGAGGATTCCACGTTCAAGTACAGCCTTAGCACCTTAATGAAACTCTCAATGACTTAGAAAAAAAACCCTGTCTCAAAATAAAAATAAAAAGGGGCCAGGGGTATAGCTCAGTGGGTGAGTATCCTAGGTTCAGTCCACAGTACAAAAACAAAGAGAAAAAGATAAATAGGTGAAATAAAAATAGGCTGAACTTTGTGATGCAAAAAGTGGAAAGTATAAAAAGAAAACAGTATTAATAGACTTCAAGGATTTAAAAAGTCAGTTGAACAAAGGAATCGTTTTGAGTATTTAAACTCTCTTCTTGAATAAGTATCTTGACACCATCAGAACAAGAATAAAGACAACACAATACTAGGTGTTTTTGCCACTGAAGCATCCCCCAACATATCTGGATGAGAGAAATGGTCAGAAAAAACAAAGTGATTCTGTAAATCTGTTTTAAAAATCATATCATAACTCCAAATTCACAAAGAAAACCATGGAGTTTGGTCCTTCAGATGTTCTCTTCTGATTGTAATTAAATGTCTCACCTCATTCTGAAAACAAGAATTATGATTTTAAAATGAAGACATTTCAGTCAAAGGGAAAGAAATTCCAAAAGGCAGGGATTGGGGTTATTTGTAACCAGTTCTAAAATAGAGAAACTGAGCAAAGTAGCCAAAGTACAGAATGAGACATGTTGAGGTGTCTTGGATCAAAAGGAGGATGAGCAGAGAGTGATCCTGTGATGAACAATGGAAGTTATTGAGGACTTGATGAGACTGGAACCCAATTTTCACTAAAATTTAAAGTGAAGTTATTAGCTAATTACCATCTTTAAAATTATGAAGGAAATTTCGTAAGGTATGTTAGGGTAGGTAATTTTTGCTCATGACACTCACCCCTATTTTTATATTTTAACAATAAAAATATGACTTGTTCACACTATAGTCTAATGAGGATTGGGCAGGTTTATGGAGAAAAGCTCTACTCCACAGTCATTTAAAGACAGACTCTTTTCTTTGTGTTGCTCTTCTCTCCTCAAGGAGTCTTTTCCATTCATCTACTAGATGGGTAAAGAAAGAATGGAGGTTGGCACAGGATGGCTGATAAAAAGCACACAGATTCCAAAGGAGGATCAGTTGGAAGGGTAGGAAATATAGTATAGCTGCATTCTCCATGGAAAAGAAAGTGGGGCTTAATGATCATCGACTCCATTACTAAGATACTGAGCAATTTCTTTTTCTTTTTTTTTTTGAACCAGGAATTGAACTCAGGGACACTTGGCCACACTGAGCCACATCCCCAGCCCTATTTTGTATTTTATTTAGAGACAGGGTCTCACTGAGTTGCTTAGGGCCTCGCTAAGTTGCTGAGGCTGGCTTTGAACTCCCGATCCTCCTGCCTCAGCCTCCCAAGTCGCTTGGATTACAGGCGTGCACCACCACGCCCGGCTTGAGCAATTTCTTTTCCATAGCTACTCAGGATGTTATAGGAAGAACATGTTATAAGAAGCCTTTATATTTTTTGAAGGGAAAAACATAGGACTACATTAAGAGTTTCTGACAATGAGTGACCTCATCTTATCACTTGCTACTCCAAACACCCATAATAGAGCAGGTCACAGGGTAGGTGCTTATATCACATTTGTTGATTAAGTAGACAAATCCATTTGGGAGCATCTGTGAACTTTCAAATCCTAGAGTTTTTCAAATATGAGAGCTATTTTTTTTCAATTCTTCTTTAGGCAAGCACTTTTATTATTTGCTCTTTTATAAAAAGAAAAGAGAAAGAATATATTAGATTATCTCTCTACATCCTGTCTGGGACTAGAAATTTAGGATTCCAAGTCAATTCATGCTTGGAGATCAAGATTGGTTTGCACTCTGTCAGTTACACAAATCATTCTTCCTCAAAGTATTCAGACAATTTAGTTCCATGAGGCCAACCAACATATCTCATTGCTCCTAACCACATCATCCTTTTCCCTTAATTCTACATTATATGCTGACTTATTGCCAATAAACACTTCCCTTTCTTTTTTGCAAAGGGTAGTTTTGTACCTATAATTATCATATTAGGTGAAAGAATAGGGATTACATTAACCTATTTTATAGGCACAGGTTGTGCCTCAGAAGTATTTCCACCCTTAAATTGATTATGCAGAAATATTTGAATTTGGGGATGTATTTTAGAGGTAACCAATGCATTCAGGACTCCTAACCTTTTTGATAGAGAAGGTGTGAGAAAATGCCTAGAAAACTAAGAAAGCCACCCATTTTATCTGGGGCAAATTCTTTAGCCTTCCTTTGCCTCCATTTTCTCATTTATAAAATGAGTGTAATAATAACATGCAGGCAGTTGTGAACATTGTGAACTAATGTATAAAAAGTGCTTGGAACAATGCTTGGAAAAGAATAAGAGGTATTTGAGAGTTAGTATTATAATTATTACTTTTTACAAATGGCACAGCTGACCCACAATCCATGGGAAATGCATTTTATTTTATTTTCCAAGTAGAGATCAGCTATTCAGTTTCTTGCGTGACTGCATGTATGACCAAGGACACTCATTTTCCAGACAGCTGGCTGAGGCTAGAGGTGCATTCTGTGGTCATGGAACAGATTAGAGCTAACTGGCCCATACAAGGAACAAGCCTACAGTAACTTTGACCTCATTAGTAATGCGTTCTGCACTAGACAAAAAACAGGACTCTCAGAACATGGATTATTCAGATTTGCTGTCCATGTTAATCAAAGTCCCCAGATGATTGCTTGATATTCTGCTTCACTTTAGCTAGGTTTACATAAGACCAAAACATCTGGATGAGAAGTGAAAAAATGCAGATGTTTAAGCCTCATGATGGGAAACATCCAGATGTCTCAAATTTGGATTTGTCATTTTGTTCTTTGTTTTAAAAGAAGCCAAAGGGGGGGGGGACGCCAAAAAAAAAAATCAACCACAGTTTGTTTTTTTCCTTAACCTGGCTAAAATCAAACTTTATTCTTGTTTTAGAAGTTTAATGTGGCCAAAAGCTGATTAAGAAGCTTTTTGATAATAGCCCTAAATAAGCTGTGTTTCAGGAAGAAAATTTTTTTTTTGAGTTAAAGAAGTCATTTGATACATGAGTAGCATTTGGGTGAAGTGATTGCTTTTGCAATGAGACAATATCTTGGAAGACTTGATCATACTGAACTATCTGGGAAAGTATGGCTTGGATGATACCAGCAGTGAAGTGTGCTAAAGAAGCTTGTCAGAGATATTGGTTATTTCCTAAGAGGACCTGACTTCAACGAAATGTGTAATGAGTCAAATTTAAAAGAATCATATAAATCTCTTCTTTGGTTTATTAAATGCCTATATTTCTGAAATATTTGCTACCTGGAAATCAACATAGGGATAAGACTATGGGCATAAGCAAAATAGGTAACCATTTATGGAGTGTGACTTAAAGGAAATAAATATTCATGAGGGAGTTCCCAATAGGTCTATCATCAGTGTCCTAAAATAATTTTAACTATGTTAAATCATGATGTTCCTAAGGAGTTGCCACAATCTAGCCTTTATGATTCCACTAAACTCCTCTATCAAGAAAGGAAACACATTTAATAAATAACACATTAATAGAAGTATTGACTTCTGCAGTTTTAGAATAGGATGGGAACTATTTCAATCCCTTCATTTCAGTTATGTGAAAACTGAGGCCCAGAAGCTAAGTGACTTGCTCAAGTGACAAATATACTGTGGAATACAGAAGCCTACCATTATGAGGCAACTGATCGACAATTTTTTGATAATAGTGGAAGGAGAGAGAAAGTAGGAAGAATTCAGGAATTCATGAAGTTACTGGGTACATGGGGGATGTTGTGAAAATGTTGAGGGTAGGAGTAGGAGTTAGATGGACAAGAAGCAGAGGAGTCATAGGAATTCCAAGATAAGTAAGCTTCACTTATGAATAATTTTGTTAATATATACAACACTACTTAACACAAACAGCAGTCTTTTTTGATTGCCCCATTTCTACAGTGGTTAAAAATCATTGTGTATAATGTTTGGGAACTGGTTCATCTCATTTGGCAGATGAAGATAGAAAGGTTTAAGCTTTCCTGCAAAGATTCAAATAAGGCCTCGAAGGACTAAGCTAAGGGTTGGGGAGTTGGTTTTGATTATCAACTTGTGCTCAATTGCACAAGCACATGGCAAGCAAAACTACCTTCGGATCAAAGTGAGACTTTCCAGGTCTCTAGCACTGTCTTTGGCAATGTGTGTGGAGAAAATACAAATCAACTGTTCTCAAATGCTTCAAAAGGCATGGATAAAAATAAATTAGAAAAATATTCTGCACACCTGGGTTTCCCCCATAGGAAAAAAACAAGGAGGAATTTTCTTCTCAGTATTGTCTGGTCTGTTGAAAGCACTCCCATTCAATGAAGAGAAGACTAAATTAAAGCAAATTATTTTTTAAGAACTAGGTACAAAATCCATATAATTATTCATTGATTATGATTATTATCTAATGGCCATTCTTCTAAAACAGTAGAAATCTACCTGGAAATAAAAATGTGTGCATTAAAAAGAAATATAGAATATCACTATAGAACTCAGAGCTCAACCATTGCACCAAACCCAACCATTTATCATTTCAATTTAAAAACAGTAATGCTGCCAGTGGAAACAAAAAACAAGTTGTCAGCATTTTTCCTTGAGCACGATAGAACCACAAAGCCATAGACCAGGCAGTAAAATTTGTTTAAAAAGCTCAATGTTTCAAGACAAGCCAGATTATTATGGGAGATATACTGTAAACTACTCATCTAATTTATTTTGCACTGATGCCAATTCACATGAAATTAGATTTATTGGTTTGAAAGATTTCTTTTTTCCTTTCCTGTCCTTTAATGTGAGCAAACCCAGTTCTGAGCCATGTTGTGGAGGATGAGGGTCATTGATCTTCCTCTTAGCCTTTCAAATCCAGCCACAACCCAATGATGATTAAAAATCATGAAACCAAGACTTGACATTATCCCTTCATTCATGGAAGCTCTTTAAACTTTCTCTTTACTTCCCCACCATTGGTTTCCTTTAATTTCTTAAAACATGGCATAGTAAGAGTTGGAAGGGACCTGAAGGATCACCAAATCCTTTTACTTTAAAAATGGAGAAACTTAGATGCAGAAATGTCACTTATCCAGCTTTAGAGAACCAATTATTGACGGAGTCAAAACTAGAATTCAGGATTCCTGATTGGTCATACTCTCTCCACTATCCTAATCACGCCCTCAACAATTCAGACTGGATTCTGAAAGTATTCACTCATTCATCTACCTTTTCATGTGGAGGATAGACAATATCTTGCCAATGAAAGAGGCTCTAAATTATTTTTAAATTTTTTATGTCACAGATCCATCTGTGAAATCCTAAACATTACACTTTTACACTATATACACAAGCCAGAATCAGTTGTGAATCTTCCTCCCCAAAACTACCAACAACATTTGCAGGAGAGAAAATAGATTATTCTGTAACATAGGAGATGAACTTGACCTTAAACTTAATCTTCGTAGCCAATGCAAGTGGGGGACATTTTCAAGACCCTGTAAGACAATTGAATGCTACATTCTGCTGAGGATGAGTATTGGGATAAGAGAGGCACTGTTAGCACCAACTCTGGAGAATATTTCAGTTTGGTCAAGTTACTTAAATTAAATTATCAGTGCCTCAGTTACCTCATCAGGAAGACAGAGATGAAAGAGCTAATGATAACAATAGTGTCCACTTAGTGAGATTGTTGGGAAGATCAAATGAGTATATTACATGCCCAGAAGGGACCCTCACCTATGTAGTAGGTGTTGTAAAATTATTATTACTTGCTTACATTTTCCTCTCTTCTGTTCAGGGAAAAAATTAGCTCAGCAACTTCATGCCCAACTTTGAGCACTACAGGGAATGTTTTAAAGAATTTTAACCATGAAATGTATGCAAGGAAGGGTTCTGTTAATTGCTAGTCATGTCTATTCATTAACGTTAGTCAAGTATGTCCTTTCCTTGAAAACATTACCATAATCTTTATTCCAATTACTATTTTATATCAAATAGCATTATTTATCAAACTAGAATGTGATTCAGACTTTTCACTAATTTAGCAAATATATCGTCCAACTACTCAGAATTAGTGAGTTGTGAGTGTACCTCAGCAGGCACTCACCTCTCCCAGCAAATAAAACAACCCAAGTAATTTTTCATCCTGCCAAACTCACTGAATTTTCCACTCATGAAGATTCTAACAGGTTTGAAAAGCCAAAATAATAAAGAGGAAGTTCACCCGGTCAATAAGCCATTGCATAGTTGTGACTTTTAGGCAATCATAAGCTAAAATGAGTCAATTGTGTGATGTAGTTGCTTAGAAAGCAAATGCAGTGATAGAATAGAGAAATACAAGTAGAATGCTTGGTCTAAGGGAGGATGCAGCATTAGTCAGACCACATCTGGTAGACTTTGTTCACTTTTGGGCACCCATATTCTAATAAGAACTTTGTCAGTCTAGAGAGATTTCGGAGGAAAGATGGTCCAGATGGTCAAATACTGAAATCATGCCATGGAAAGGATGATTGAAGGAACTGGAAATGTTTTTCCTGAAAAATAAGAAATTTAGCCAGAATGTGACATGGGAGCAAAATCAGATATATTCAGTGTAGTCCCAAAGGGAGAACCAGTATAATAAGTAGAACTCATGAGGAGGCAAATTTAGGCTCAAGATCAGAAAGCTCTGTCTGAGGATATAAACTACCCATAAACAGATTGTACTGCCTTGTAAAAAGGTAAACTTTGTCACTGGAAATCCTCAAGAGGCTGGGAAAATGCACGAAGGACTTCTAGTTTAAGTATGAGATTGAAATGATTGATATCTAAGAATATTTACAACTCAAATCTGTGACTGCAGCCTCATGACTATATACCCAGATTGGTGAAATACCTATCTAGCAGGATTACTTTCTAATTGACCTTCACCATTTCTGTTGCTCTTTCTACTTAATGTTTAGTTACCTCTCCTTCTCTCTCTCCTCTCCTTCCACTTCCCTTCCACTCCACTCCCCTATTGTCTCCTCTCCTGCCCCCCCACAGACACAAACATTTAATAGTTGAAGCACATTTAGTTCATTGTGTGCCAGACACTGTTCTAAGGAATAAATGGATATACACACACTTTATATAAGACTGGATGGGTCCATAACTGTTTTCTGACTTTTTGTAACTCCTTCACAACTCCCTCTTGGCAAACATTCCTTCCTCTTCCCCAAAACATATCCTCCACTATTAAAGTCATCCTAAGTTAAACTCATACTTTACCCATGCCTTTGTATGTACTGTACTTCTTCCTGAAATTCTCCCAGTACTTGCCTTCAGAAAGTTAAGTGGTACTCATTCTTCAAGGTCAAATTCTGGTCCACCTTTTACTTAACATTCTTTGACTATTATGGATCACTGTGTCACTTGTTCCTCTACATTTAAAAGCACAGAATTACCATGTCAAATCTCTAAATTTATCCAATTCATAGTATTCTGAATGTGGAGGAGATGATACTCCCAAATAAAGTGACATTCAAATTAACCCAGTGAATTAGTAGCAAAGCCAAAAGTAATCTTTCTATTCTCACTCAGGGTGCTTTAGAGTGTAATTGTTTTGAAACTGTTCATATTCTCAGGTGGATTCTAAACTCATGGATAATAAGAATTGCTTCATTTTCAAAATTTTCATTTTATCTCAAGAAAACATGTTACTTTACAAGGCACATAGTTGCTGCTCACTAAGCTCTTCATTGTTTGAGTCTACTTGGAATGTTTTATTGAGCCTCCTCTCTGGAAGCACTGTTTCAGTCTCTGGGATACAGAAATGAACAAAAAAAATACAGAGACATGCCCCAGTAGAGCTCACATTCTAACATATGGTCAATAATATCCTATAAAAGAAGGATTTTTTAAAAGGATAGTTTAAATGACTTGCCCTGCTGTAAAACTTTCTTGCATACTGTCAAACTAACTTGGACTAAAACAATACTGACTTATCATGTGGAACAATTTTGGAAACTGAGTTCTTATCATTGTGTGTCAACATACCCATCAGAAGGGTCATAGGTCATTCTGGCGTAAATGAAAATAAATCCTAGAAGTTTTCAGGTTTGTCCATTCTAATTAGAGTCAGGTTCAGTCTAACTATATCCAACCTGAGTTGGCCACCACTAAGAACAGAAGCCACACCTGACCAATGAGCTCTGTTATTTGGCTTTAGATCTTAAATTGATTATTTTTTTTAGCTTTTTTGTTGCTGCGACTAAAAGACCCAACCAAACAATTTTAGAAGAAGAAGAGATTATTTGAGGGCTCACAATTTCAGAGGCCTTAGTTCACAGAGGACTGGCTCCATTCACTGGGCCTCAAGGTGAGGCTGAACATCATGGCAGAAGAGGCAGAGGGAAACAGCTCACATTGTGATCAGGAAGCAGAGAAAGAGAGAATCCACCCTCCAGATACAAAATATGTACCCCACAGCCATACACCAAATTAACCACTTCCTCCAGCCATACCCCACCTATCTCCAGTTACCATGCAATTAATTCCATCAGGATTAATTCACTCATTAGGTTAAGACTCTTATGACCCATTCATTTCTCCTCTGAATCTTCTTGCATTGTCTCACATGTGAGCTTTTGGGGGACACCTCACATCCAAACCATAACAAACAACTCCAACCATCTTATATGTAGGAGTTGGGGATATTATTTTTAATCACTAAGGTCCAGAAATCACTAGTTAATACAAAAGTTGAAATAATTAATAGATACTGAGTACTGTATGCTGAGCTTTGTATTAAACATGGAGGTAATCCATATGATGAGTCATAGACACTGATTTTGGTAATACTTGATGATGAATAGGCTGTAGGAAAGCAGAAATTCAGTCAAGTTTGGGTGAATGGTGAACATAGATATGAGACTACCAAATGTGAAATATATGAACTTCATATGCAACTTCTCCTTGTTAAGCCAAACCAAGCATATGTACAGGGAAAGGGGATGACTTAAGGGCATAAATGAGAAGTATAAGTTAACAAAATCTGAAAATATCCCAATTCTCAAGTTGTGCCTCAATGGATGAAACTTCATTTCTCCGAGAGTAGCCTGAGAAGTTGAAGGAGTTCTTTTTCTCCCCACTCTTCACTTCCCCCACAGACCAGTGCAGACTATGGAATGTAAGTCCACAAACCGCCACATCTCCACTCTTTACCTTGTGAGGAGGCCAAAAATGTTTAGCTATGTCAGTGAGTCCAATGGCCAAACCTCATATTTTTATGCATAAATAATTGGGAGTATGTGTAACACTCTGTCCTCAGGGTGTTCAGAGGCTGGGAGGGTGTAAATCATCTTAGAGTGCTGAATAAATGCAGATTGATAAAGAAATGTACACAGGTTTACACATATAAATTCACAGATATTAATATGCTGGAACATTTTCTGCAGCAACCTACAAATAACAACTGGACCTCAAATATTTGAAAAAGATTTATAAGTCCAGCAACAGTTCTTTGCTGTTTCTCCTTTAGGAGCTACAACTGGTGATTTTTATGTGACTTCTAACAGCTTAGCTAGTGATCTCTAAGTTCCAGCGGCTTGAATAAGGAGGCTCAATCTCAACGTGTGAGGATTCAATCACAAAGCAATCCCAAAAATTCCAGCCTCATTTCATAAGAACTCCCTAAAAGAAAGAGAGATCTCTTGAGCAAAAACTTCTTTTTGGTTCAGAGACCCTTATTTTATTAGCTGAAGTGTTTCCTTAAAATAAATTAATTTAAGGTGCTATATGATGATGGTTCTGAAGAAACTTTAGGACCACGTGGAGGATCTAGTGAAATGTGTAGATCCAATTCCTCAAAAACAAAACATGCACATTAGAAAGTACATCTATGGATGCTACTAAGGGTCAGTGGTCCCCAAATTAAGAGTTCCTCCTTTAGAAATTGAAAAAAGAACATAGGTAGAAGGATGCACAGGAAAAAGAAAGGAAGTTAACACTTTCAAATGAAACAAACTTGAAGAATATGAGCAATCTGTAATTGTAATTGTGATAGCCCCCACCCCACAAATTAAAAAACAAAAATAAAAATCATAAGGTGAAGAGTTGTCACAAAGCTCTGAGCATTTTACTCTGCAAAAATAAAAGCAGAATATGCTTAAAGATATTCTTGCAGGATGTACAAACTGTGACCCTTGGCTGCTATCATTTTTTTTCTATTTTTCTTGCCAAACAAATGTTATGAAAGAATATCTCCAGGCATTCACTCTACCCTGAGGGTTAAAAACATGTACAGGATGGAAACTGGCAGAGTGCTGAAGTTGGCGGACTCATCTGCCTAGCTAAAGCTTCTAGAGACTTTCAAGGGCTCTAGGGAGGAGGGAGTTGTCTTTTTTGGAGAAAATCAGGTCACAAAAAAGTGGCCAAGTCTTCAGAACAATTGAGCCATGGCAGCAGATACAAGTAGAAAAAAATAGTTCTTCAGTGTAGATCCCATGATCTCAGAATGCTGTATTTTACATTAAGAGCATCTACAGGAAATACTTTTGCCAGCACAAATAATCAGGAACCTTTCTCAAATGGAGAAGCTGGGAACAAAACAGCAGAGACATTATATCTTGGGAGGAGATAAATGATTGAGGCTTTGAGACAGGATTCCTTGTGGCTAAAATTCTGAAAAAGAATTTTGTGGCAGCTAAAATCACCCTCAGATATCACTGAGTTTCCAATGGTATTTTCATGATTCTCCTTCCTCCAAGAAAAACAGTATTATAGTGTCATTTGTGTAATTAAGTTTCTCAACAAACTTCTCAGCTCCTCTTGTAGGCTCTGCATTTTCAAGCCACTATGAACAGTCCAGAGAAAAATGGATATGGGTACTATTAAGGAACTCACAGGCTATTGAAAAAATAGGAACACAAACATGTCATTATAAGTGTTCTAAGTGCATTCAGAGATGCATGTGCAAGATGTCAAGTACAACAGGGGAAGGAGAAACTAAGTCCACTTGAGGAAGTGACACTGATTTAGTTCATGAAAGAGAAGTAACTTTGCTATGTAGCCAAGTGTAAGAAAGGCATTTCAAGAATAAAAGGACAGAAAATACAAAGAGATCAAGAAGTGAAATAACATGCATATCTGAGGAACTAAAAACAGCATATTATTAGTGGAACACAACATGTGACAAGTTAAACAGAAAAAAAGTGTTTCATTTAGACTCATTGATTTTCAACAGCCATGAAGTATGATACACAAATGAGTTTTAATAAGGACTTAGGTTGACCTATACGGCCTTTAAGGAAACTCTTAACTTGATATTGATGCTATCAAATCTTTCTTTAAATACATACTTTTCCTCCAGAAGTTCTTTTTCTGTATTCTGCTCCCTAAACCCAATTAATCTCAGAAATGCAAAATGTAAACCTCACGGTTGAAAAACAAATTTCCATGAAAGCAATATGAATGATGACTGCCTACTGTCTTTTAAAGGAGTCAGTAGACTTCCCAGCTGACATAAGACAGAGTTCATTTCACATTTTAGGTAGAATTCACAGAATACAAAATTAACCATTTAAAGTATACAACTCAGAAGCATTTAGTACATTTGCAATGTACTAATTTGTTGTCCAATCAACACTTCTATCTTGTTCCCAAATATTTTCATCATATCAAAGGAAAACCTTATAACCATTAAGCACTCACTCCTTTTTTCCCTTGTTCCTCCAGGACTTGTCAACCTCTCATCTGCTTTTTCCTGTATACATTTACCTATTCAGAATAGTTCATATAAATGGAATGAAACAATATGTAACCTTTACTGTCTGGCTTATTTCACTGAGCATAACATTTTTGAGGTTCATAATGTTTAGCAAATATTAGTACTGCATTTCTTTTAGATACTGAGTAGCATTCCATTGTGTATATATGTTTGTATATCCACTCATCAGTTGATGGACATTTACATTTTCCTCCTTTCAGCTAGTGTGAATGGTGCGGCTATCTATGCACATTAATATACAGGCTTTTATTTGAACATGAGTTTTCAATTCTTATTGATGTACACCTAGGAGTAGATTCACTGTATATATGGTGATTCCATGGTTTTACTTTTTGAGGAACTATCAAACTATTTTTTCCATGGTATTTGCACCATTATGTACTCCTATAAGCAATGTATGAGGGTTCCAAACTCTCCACATCTTCACAAACCATTGTTATTTTTAGTTTTTTTTTTTAAATATATGACCATCCTCTATATGTAATTAAGATAGAATATGTGTAGGACATGGAGAAAATCTATTTGATGATCAATTTGGTAGACTATTGCATCAACAAGGGAAATATTAGCTGTCTCTCACTACAATCTTTAAAATGTCTGCGGACAGTATCATTGATTAAAACCATGATCACTAATTAGTGACTAATAACATGCTTCTTTACATATCTGTTAACTTCGTTCTAGAGAATGAATAATGATTATATATATAAATACATAATGCCTGTTCAAAAATATATACATATGTGTGCACGTGTGTGTGTGTGTGTGTGTGTGTGTCTGTGTCTGTGTCTGTGTCTGTATGTTTTTCCCGAATGTTCTAAAGACAATTAAGTGGTGAAATTGTGCAACTAGCCATGTGGCTAGGAAAAAAGAAAGATATCACACTAAAATCTCATGAAGACAAGTTAGAATATCTTTCTCCTCTATATGAAATATATTTTATTGCTAACATTAAAGTCTACAGAGATGCTATGTTCTCTGTCAAAATCTCATTTTTACAGAATATTTGAGCCTGCTAAACCCTGGGGCCAGCTCAGGATTTCTTTATCATCAATTAGAGGTACAGTAATTTTCCAGTGATTTCAATTCTGATCACACCCCCGAGGGAACTAAACTTCTTGGGTGGAGTGGAGAGCAGAGATTTTGTATGAAAATTCTAGTATTGAGCAGTCTTCAGCCAGCCAAAGCAGCTGGATGAGCAGCATAAAGAAATTCATATGAACCTGGGAGTAGATTATATGACTAGCCCTGACTTCTAGAAGATTAGGCCAGCAAACATTTGCCAAAATATCTCACAGATGACCCCCACTGCAAAATGAAGCATAAAATCCATAGAAGAAACCAAAATTTGACCACTATTTTTCTTTATATATATTGTGTAGCTAGCTTCAAGTAGTACCAGTGACCAGGTAGTGATGAAGCTTGTATGTATCTAGGTCTTTCCATAGGTTAATATAAAAATCAAGGCCTAAGAAATAGCTTCTTCAACAACAACAAAGAAACAAGAGACCATAGTAGAAGACTGAATAAAGGTGAGATATGGTGAGGAGAGTTTGTCCCTGTGGAGTTCTGCAAGAAAAATAAAATAATATTTTGTTGTCATTTTGGGGTCTGCCATAGGTATAAGATTATTGGAAAGACTACTTGCATGAAGAGGAAATTGAAGGATGCCTGAGAATGTAAAAAAAAAAAAAATACTGCACTCTTAGTCTGCCTTGGTGCCTGAGAATTTCAATGTTATACTAATTCTTTTAAGTTTAGATATTGTCTTCAGGGAAACTGAAAGCCAGGTTATTGCATATTAGAACCAAAGTAGGCCAGAATCAACACAAAACGTATTGGCTAGAGAAATGTATTTATAACCTTCCAAATAATATGATAATTATAGTTACCATTTACATGGTGTTTACTTGTGTGGAGTATTTTAGGTGTATTATCTCATTTAATCTACACTAACAGGAAGAAAATATTATTATTCCTCTCTTGCTGAAGGGAGACTGAGGCTCTGAGGTTGTAAAGGATTTAGGTAAATTCATACAGCTTTCTAGTGACAAAACCAGTACACAAATATTTATGTATGTATGTATCTATCTAAAGAGCTAAATTTTTGACCAATTGATAGAATTAAGTGTGAATATTGCTATCACAAAATGCTTGTTTCCTATCACAAAAGAGAAATCAACATCTTCATAGAAACTGGTATATTTAAATGTTAAGAAGCATAGGACATTGGAGGTAGAGTTCAGTGAGAAAATTTTAACTCAACCATTAAACCAATTTTGAAAATAGACTACATGTTCCTGAAAGACCAATGTTATGCTTGAGGTTTTTTTTATATTCACTGTTCCATGGTGTTGGATAGAAATAGTATTTCTTATATATTCAGCAGGTGATTAATTAGTGTTAGATACCACCATTGTTTAGGTGTAGCTTTGTCTTCTATTGACAATTTACAAAGTAAAATGATACACTTTAAAAAGACACTGATTTTTTTTAATACCGGGATTGAACTCTGGGGCACTTAAACACTGAGCCACATCCCCAGACATTTTTGGTGTTTTATTTAGAGAGAATGGTCTCACTGAGTTGCTTAGGGCCTTGCTAAGTCGCTGAGGCTGGCTTTGAATTCATGATCCTCCTGCCTCAGCTTCCCAAGCCACTGGGATTACAGAAGTGGGCCAACCAGCTGACATTGATTTCTTATTGTCTAGGTAGATGTAGGTGACACAAAATATTATTATAAATAATAATCTTGAGTACCCCGTTTCTCTTCAATTTATTGTTCTTCTCTGTATTTCAAAATGGCTGCTTGAGTTCCAGTCACCATATCTTTAGTCCAGCTACCAAGTAGAAGGAGTAGCAGAAGCACATGCCATCTCTACTATTAATGAAGAAGTTTAATGCAGAATATTGTGGAACAATTCATAATATCTACCTCAGATATTTTATGTATTTTGTCTCCTCAATTCTTATAATTACTCTGTAAGGTAAAAAAACTTACCCCATTATGTAGATGAGAACTTTCAGGCTCAGTGTTCGTTAAGTAAGTTTTCCAGAGTTACAAAACCATTTATGTGGGTAAAACAATGTAAGGAGGTAAATGATGGAACATCCCTGCTGAAAGAGTGGCAATCACTATAACCTTCTGATCTGTGTGAGGGTGAATATTTCAAGCTTCCATGTAGATGAATGTGAGATCCTGCTCAAATGTCAGCCATTTTTAGTATTACGATTTTGGCATATTTTTATGATATAACTTAGTCAAAAAGTACTGAGAAACCAAGGGGATCTACAAACTTCTAAATGGGAGAAAACCAGTTGGTTTGTAAATTTCTGGTGAGCATTGTAATGGACACACATTTTGCATTTCAAAGAGTAGTGATGGTAGTTACCCTGATTTTTCTGTGTTGTGAGGGAGAAATATTGTCTTTAGGACACATTGATACTTTGAATGAACTGATGCAACACAGAAGAAAATAAATGTCTAATAATGAAATACCTATGACTTTGATTATTCACATAGTAAAACCAATATACTCAGCTGAAGGACATTTGGGACAAGAAAAGAAAATGATTTGAATAGGTGAGTCATATCTTGTATAATGTTTGCAACAATTTCATAAACAAAGCACCATATGTAGGACTTAATGTTGGTTTGCACAAAGTAAAACTCTAGTTTTCTAGTGAGATCAAATTCACAGATATTTACCTAGAATAACTAACCCTTTGACATCTAGACCCTTCAGATTGTGCTGGTCTCTTGGGCTCTTGGTTCCAAATTTTAGTTCCTTTTAGTACACAAATCCCACTGTGACACCCTGCACAGGGTCCCTAACTTCATGTTTTCTCTATTCTCTTCCTACTAATTTTTAAAAAATATCTTCCATTTGCTTTATCTTTTCCTCTAACTCTTTCTTCCTCTGCATGACTCTCTTATGATAGTGGGAACACAGATCATTGGTACAGAAGGAAAGGAAAATGGAAAAAAAACCTAATTCACTCATTTACTTTTACCTCTATATCTAATTGAGTTCAAAAAGAAATATGTTCATTATTGTATTACTGAGTATAGGCAGGGCCTAAATAATTCCTCATTTCCAGATAAACTTGGTAGGAATCTTTTGGGAGAATAAAGATCTCTGACCTCCATGGAATATTTTTGGGGGAAATTTTAAAGGCCCCATAATCAATCTATCTATACTGTTGCCTGTTAAGTTTGTCACCTCCACTTAGTTGCTTTGCAGAAGCCATCAAATATATGATTAAATGCTGGCTGGACATGTAAGTTCCTAATGTTTACAAAACATCACAGAAAAATGTTCATAACTGGGCTACAATGTAAGAAGGCTTAAATTTGGCTATAACTTCTATGATATGTTCTTTACTCTTTGCTCCATATCAGTAATAAAACTATGTTTGTAGTAGAACTTTGACAGCCTCTTAATTCTGGCAGAGCTTCCATGAGTGTCCTAAAGGACAAAAGAAATCTAGAGCATATGGAATACTTGGAAGATGATGCTTAGTTAGAAGAGCAAGGATATCACTGAGACATGAAAACCTCATTTGTGAATTATAATGACAGATGAGGTTGTTATGAGTAAATTTATGTGCCTATCAAGCATTCTAAAAGTAAATGTTGGAAGATAATTCATGTATTAAGGTCCACATATGGAAACCACCAGGCTCTGCTGTAGATAAGTTGGACTTTGCTAGGAAATGGCCTATCAACTGCCTAAATGTATTAAAATATCAAGGGCTATTTGAAGCCAATAGAAATGTCAGCATGCTGAGAAAAGCTTATCGTAAGTGCCAATGCATTTATTTGGAGGCTTTCACAGGGTACACAGCTGTTCCTATAACCTTAACCAAAGAGCATGGGCCTCTCTCTGTGAAGGTCAGCTTCTTCCAGTAAGTGTGCCATTCCACAAGTGACCCATGAGGAAGACAGCAGTGCTGCAGAATATGCTTATTCCAAATTCCAGGGTAAATATACCTGCCTTTGCAAATGCAAAATCCAGAAAAACTACTAAGGAGTTCTTGTCACTTTGAAAAAGTGGGTGTCAGTAAGAGGAAGAAGTAGAGGTTCTACTTGGACAATTTTATTTGTGCTTTTGATGGTTGCCTATAGTAGAACTAGTGTACAAAATACCTATTATGTTCCAAGAACTATGCATATGCTTTTCATATATCATGGTATCTAACCTCCTAAATATTTCTGTTAGGTATATATCATTAGACTTGTTTTATAAGAGTAGAAATCAAGGCCTGTAGAAGTGACTTGTATAATAAAAAAGCATACCTATAAGTGGTAGAATTCAGAATCAAATTCAAGAAAGTTTAACTCCAGAACTGACGGTTAGTCAAGAGATTCTCAGCCAAAGAAGAAAAAGACACAATGATTATCTCTGTGGTTTGAAAGATTGACGGGGGGTGGGAGAGTGTAATAAAGATTGAATGGAAAGAGACAGAAACACAGAGAGATGAGACTGGCAGACTGATTTCAGAATAACATTGTGTCATTCATTATTACAAAATGTTTTCGCATCCATTATCTCAGTTAATTCCTATAATAACCAAGGAGGCAGGTGTTATATTCCCAATAATA
This sequence comes from Glaucomys volans, assembly GCA_020662805.1. Lineage (NCBI taxonomy): Eukaryota > Metazoa > Chordata > Mammalia > Rodentia > Sciuridae > Glaucomys > Glaucomys volans. Next base: position 228,436 of record JAJEJO010050692.1, on the reverse strand, counting down.
AACTCAGATATAAATATAAAATGCTTTAAAAGTTTTTCTGGAATGCCCAAGTCCTTGCTTCTTTCTGTTGAAAAGTACTCCTCCCAGTCAGCAATCTGCAGTTCAGCTTGCTACCTTCTCTCTCTTGTATACCACTTAGTCTCATTTCTTAACCATCATTTTAAAATGCCACCCAAGAAGCTTAGGAAGGAGACCACCATGACCTGAAAGGAAAGAAATTGGAAACTACAATACAAGCCCAATTATCGTAAGTTCTGTTGATTGGGAGAAAGATGTTAACCTTTGAGCAGAGATAGTTAAAGTCTCCTATAACTTTTCACTTCAGTGAGTTACAAAGATAGCAGGCAGATAGAATTTCCCTTGTTTGAGTGGCAAAAAAAAAAAAAAGAAAAAAATTAAGAAAATTCACTGTTAGTCTGTGAATACTTTTAAAACATACCTTTTAAAAGCTATCAAAAGTAGCTTTTAAAACAGAGCTATTTTCTCATTTTTCTTCTGGATGCCCTAAGCTATTGGTAAACAAGTTTCAGCTTCATCTGTTTGCAAAAGGTTAGAAACAATTTGGGAAAAAAAATTAATAGATTTAAATGGCCTTAAAGAGAGTACCTCAAAAATGTCTTTCAAGAGAGGGGGAAAAAAGGAAAGACCTCCAACATGGTTTTCAAAGTGGAAAAAGTGGGAGAAAAACAATGTTGAATAAAAACAAGAACAGCAACAAAACTGTGAGAATCACTGAGATGGGCAGTGTTTAATGCAATATGCTGTAATGTAAACAAGTTTGTTATTTTAATGTGCTTTGAATTAGGATCAATTGACAAAATTGTTGGATTTCTCCAATATGGGCTCCCAGTTTGCTTCCCCAAACCCAGAAATATTCAAGAGATTTTATGCCTCCATTTTTTTTCCTATTAAAACTTCCTTATCCTGAGTCCCTCCCATTCATTCAGTCACCTGTTTTCTACTAGATATAATTGGATGAATTCAGTTAAGCTATGGAATTAAAAACTCAGGATGAGTTATTACAACCCCCAGGTATATAAACTTTTCAGGAGAAGATTTCAATGAAGACTTAATTCAAGGAATGAAAGGATATGATGGAAAATTCAGGAACTGGAGCAAGTCAGTTAGAAAGCCATTATGGGACAAGAAGGGATTTCAGCACATTTCAGTTCACAGCATGGATGCGTACATATAGTGGTACTCCTGCTATTACTGTACCAATTGCTGAGGAACAGAGCCATTTTAAAGTTGATGAAATATACAATACAACAAAGCAATTACAAAAATAAAAATTTAGTCTCAAGGACTGCACTAGGCAAGAAATTAAAAATCCAATACTAATCAGGGTTTGAGAAGAGAGAGAAAGACAATCTCCTAATAGCAAAGATTCCCCACTTCCTATACCCCAAAATACATTTTCAAATAAACATAATCAAGTAGAGTTTGGGAGTAGGGAAAAGTAAGGATACTTTTCTTCATAAGACGGCAAAGATATCTGGGCATATTAGCACATACTTGTAACCTCAGAGAGTCAGGAGACTGAAATAGGAAGATCCAAATTCAAAGCCAGCCTCAGCAACTTAATAAGACCCTCAGAAACTTAGGGAAATCCTGTCCAAAATAAAAAAAAAAAATTAGAGGACTGGCGATGTGGCTCAGTTGTAAAGCACACCTGAGTTCATTTCCCAATACCATGAAAATAAAAAGGAAAAAGAAGGAGAAATAAGGCAACTATTGTTGCTCAACAGAAGAGTGCATGTTAACCAGAATGTAGCAAACATATAATGTAATATTCATTTACATAAAGCTATTCATTTGAAATGAGTGTCCCTTTGTGACAGAGTTAGGCCTCCTATTGTACTCCCCAAACCAGTTATCTGGCCAAGTGTAGGTATCCAGAGTAGAGATCAGCAGAACCCTTCAAATCCTCATAAAATTACTGCCATCACATTGCCAACAGCCAAGTGACCCAATAGTTCAAACGGAAAGTAATATTGGCAGCAAAATGGAAGCAACCAAATAAAAATAGGGGAAAATGTTAAAAGCTTTCAATTGAAATTGAAAACGAAATCAAATAGAATAATTTTTTTCTATCAGAATGCCTGCAGAAAGCATTTAAATATCAGGGATATATATTTCAATTGTACATTTAGAGAAGAACAAAGGTATATAATTATGGAACATTTTTCCATCACTGCAACTTGGGATATCCTGATTCTTTAACAACATTATATAATCCATTTGACCCTTCAATGGCAGTGAATGTTTATAATATGGACACAAGAAAACAAATAGCTATATACCAAAGTGAGGCTGCATTAAATGGACCCAACTATATTTTTTCCTTTAAATTTTAATAAAATATGGTATTTATTTATTAACACAAACTTGATTGGGGGTGTCTTCTTTTGGTAAAGTCTTTGTTTTGAAGATACTTCAAATGTAAATTTATATGATATTACTTAAATTTTAAATTATAAATGTAAAATATTTAAATAATATTTTGAAAATAGTATTCCAAAACAGAAAAGCTTCCATTAGTGGAAGTTCTCATTTGCATAGTTGAAATTAAATCCCAAACTAAGGTCATAAGTCCAAGGGAGCCAAATCCTAGCCCAAAAAGACAAAAAATTAGTAAGAGAATTTGGTAGCTCCACAAAACTGTGCAAATATTGTTGAGAATTGCTATTAAAGGAAAATTCAATGTGTGAGTATATTTGTAAAGACAAACAACAATCCTCCAATGACCAGTATTAGTTGAGAAATAATGTTGGGTGTTGTGTTTTGAGCATGGAGACTAATCTCCTGCTGAAAATGTATATATGGCCATCTTGAAAAACCCAGAAACATTGTGAGACAGACTACTTCTGCACAAAAGAAAGGATCAATATTTTGAAATAAAATGCCAGAAAATCTCATTTCAAATGATTAACAAATAATATGAGTGAGACCTGAAGCTCATTCCAGGCTAAGGAAATGAAGGAGACAATGAGTACAATATGATTAATGTATCATAATGTATTAAGGCCTTCCTCTTTCAACTTGGTTGATCTAATGGGAAATATTAGGGAAAGGAAGAAATAGAAAAATTGTTGTACAACTTCCTTTTGTTGGAATCCACTGAAATAAACTCAGAAGTTTAAGAGAAATTTGTTAAAATCACTGTCTTAAAGTAAGTGTACATAAATGGCAGATATACTAGGAACATTCTTTGTCAGAAGATCCATGAAGAAGAAAAAGTCAATGTCTTTCCCCCTTATTGATGCAGGACCATTAAAATTTAAGATCCAAAAATTCATGCCTATACTACACAATTGAGAATGAGGAAATGAGGACTATTTTCTTCACTTGAAAACTGATCACAGCACAATGGTCAAAATAGATAGAATCCACAAATCAAGAAAATAGATGAGTAACTTTTGAATTCTGTTGCACCACTGAGTAAAGCTTATTTGCCTTCAAAGGGTACGATCAAATTAAAGGTTAGTGTCTAGTGTTATAAAAGTTTAAACACCTTGGGATATATGTTAGTAATTTTCTGGGGAGGGGGGAAATCTCCCCTTTCCCACAAAAGGTGCTATTTAGCAATAAAACCAGGCAAGATCAATTCTTGAATAGAACAAAATAATTATACTTACAGGTATTCAAAGATATAAACAGAGAGATTGGGCTTGGAAGAGGTATTCTTTACTACTATGAATTGTGAGTGGAATATGCATCCTAATTCATGTGTGTATATGAGGATATCATGAGAATACCATCTGTCTCCTTCCCATTTCACTTGTCCATCATCCCACAAATACCTCTCTTATCTAGCTTGCTAATACCTACATTCCCAGTTATTGCTTTATTGTATCATCTTAAGACTATACCATAATTAATTAAGAGCACGGACTTGAGGGGCTGGAGTTTTGGCTCAGTGGTAAAGTGTGTGCCTAGCACATGTGAGGGAGTGGGTTCAAATGTCAGAATCACATAAAAATAAATAAATAAATAAATAAATAAATAAATAAAAGTATTGTGTCCATCTATTACTAAAAAATTGTTTTAAAAAACACAGGCTTGAGTCACTCAGACTTGTGTTGCAATCACTTCTATATCACTTATTAACTGGATGACCTTGGAAAAATAAAGGACCCTCTCTGTGCCCATTTTCCAAACATAAAATGAGAGTGGCACTACTACTAATAATAATGGTCAATTGAATTATCACATAGGTTAAATGAAATAATATTTTTGTCACAGTGCCAGGAATAGTTTCACAATACATTAAACTATTATCACTATTAAAATTCAACCAACTCCAAGGTGAATAAACATATTACATTTAGCTTTAACAGTCAGTTTATGATGAATTTAGCAGGTTCTTTTTTCAGAGAAGGTCTTGTGGAGGTGAAAATGCAGAGAATAACCCAAGTTATTGAAGAAGATATGAATGATGAGGGAGTACCTCCAATGTAGGTGAAGGGAGGAGATGAATGAATAATGACCAATGCAGAACTAAATGCACACTCAACCTCACAACCCCTCTGCCTTCTGCTTCAGATATTATCCAGCTCTTATTTAAATAAGGTTTGGAAGTATTTGTTATTTGGATAAAACAGCAAGATTTCTGTCCCCATGTGCAAAATGTTAAAATCTAAAAGGAGTGTATCAACAGCTATATTTAAAAGGAAGGGAAGCTCACTAGCAAGCACTTTCAATATTACCATAGCTATAATTCATTCTCTTGCTTAGATCTAATGTGACTTAGTATATTCTTATATTTCCTGGGAAAATGGTATTTTTTGACAAAAGAGAAATATAAGTGATGTCCTCTTTTATTCCATTGATTTTACATTCAAGAAGTGATCTTGCTTTACTGCTTTGCTTTAGTCCCAGAGCAGTTGGACCTTGACTGAAGAAATATATGGGCTCAATTAAATGATTAATATTTCCTTTAACCTGACTTCAGGACAGAACCACATTTGGGAATATCAGACAGGTCTAATCATAAGATTAAAGATTTAAATGTGAAGTCCTCAAAATCATCACGTGATGAAAGTCAGTATCAATGGTTGACTACTCATGTGACTTGAGCAAGTTACTTAAGCTCCTGAGACTTTAATATTTCATATGTACAATGAACTAGTACTTCCTTCAGTATAAAATTGAGGATTAAAAGAAATAATATCTCTAAATCTGTTAGTGTAGTACCTCCTCACTAATGGAAACAATTATTATTCTTGATGAATTAATTTACACAGCTTGAGAGCATCATGGTACAATGGAAAGAGAAAAAATGTCAGAAGTGCAACAAATTTAATTTTGAATCCCAGACACCTATGTTACTTTGGGAAAGTTATTTAGTCATTTTGAATTTCTGTTTATTCATCCACCAAACAGAAAAAATTGACATAGATCTCGCAGGGATATTATAGCAATGAAATGAAATAGTGTATGCAAAGAGTCTGGTTTAGGGCAAATGTTCAATAAATGTCAGTTCCATTCCATTCTGCACCTTTCTAACTGCTCCTTAATGTCTAAGGAAGATTATTTTAGTAGTGGGGAAAATTCTTCTTTAGAAAATCTTCCCCACAAGCCAATAAAGAGGATTAAAATAGGACAAAATAAAGCATAAGATTTAATTATCAGGTTGCATTCTCAAATAAATATCACTTTTTCACTGAGAATTTATCTGACTACCTATATAAGGTCCATCCACCGTAATGTCATTCTTTCTCATATCCTTTTTGTTATTTTCCTACCACTTGTTAAAACACACTGGTATTGTGTTTTTCTATTTGTCATATAATGAGTGCTCCATAAATTGTTCTTAAATGAATGAATCCCACTTCCTTCCAAGGAAGTAAAATATTATTCCATGACGTTTTCCTACTTGTAATGGTCCATTAGTCTCTAAAAGTATGGCAGAGAGATTCCTTTTTTTTTTCTGCAGTGAAATAACTATTTCATACTTTCTACTTCCTTTTTTTTTTACTTTTTCTCAAAGTGATTAGACACTTCTGACCTACCATCAATAGTAGGACATAGATTCTGAACTTCTATCAAGTTAGTGGTGAGAGGTTTGTTCTGAACTATTCACAATACTCTCTGCCCCTCTCAACCATAAAGTTGATAAAATACTGAAATCTGCAGATAAGAGTTCTACAAGGAAACTACATTCATTATTTCAGTCTTATTAATCTCTTTCCTTACATTTACTCAAGTAACAGAACATACATGACACAAAACTAAGCCCACAGGTACTGAGAAATAGCTTTGCTTTTCTGCTTGACAAAAAGTAACTCTGACCCAAATCCTCATCTTCAAAAGATTGACTAGCTGGAGAGATACCACCATGTCAACCACCATAACACTGTGAAGTAGTTTCCTGACCTACCAGATATTCCCCCACAAAGAAAACGTCTGGGAAACGTCTCCTGTTTTTCTTCAACCCAAAGCTTCCAGAAATCATAGCATTTTATTGAAAATTCAGTTTTTCAATAAGTGTGTACCTACTTTGTGTCAGGTATTGTGCCCGGAACTAAAGAGCACAATTTTGCTGCCATGTATCTTACTGTCTCTATATTGAAGGATACAGGGCAAAATGATAATGTCTACAAAGATCAAGAAAGAAAAAAAAGGAATCTCTTGGAATGCACTGCAGTGTTTTAGAGCTTTTTAATAAAACTGTCCATTGTTAAAAACATTTACAGTAGTATAATCCTTCAGTCACTATAATATTTTAAACGTTACATATTTATTATTTTTATGAGAGTTGTTAATTGTGTAGAAGATGCCCCAAGCTGTTGGAGGATGAATGTGTTACAGAAAAAAAGTTGGCAGAGTGGACAAATCTTTGGCATGGTATGTGAAATAAAGAACAGCCAGGTTTTAAAAAATAAAAGAATCCAATAAATGCAGGCTTGTTCACTGAATTCTAGAATATTTGAATGGATCCTTAGAAAGGATAATATTGTGCCAGATAGAAACAGTCCATGTATGGCACTGAAGAGAAAAAATAGCTCCAAAAAAGGCTTAGACATGTGCCCACAATGATCAATCTATACTGAGTTAAGAGAAAGTATAGTGGTTGATGAACTCCTTCAATTACATGGATGGTAAGTTCTGAAACCTTTGGGATAGCATAGATGAGGGACTGGTGTTTTTGTATCATCCCCAAGCTAAGAGTGTCTTTCACATTTTAAATGGTTAAAAAAATGAAAAGAAGAACAATATTTCATAAATGAAAAAACATATGCCATTCAAATTTTAGCATCTGCAAATAAAGTTATTTGGAACACAACTGTGCTCTCTTGCTTCTATATTCTCTGGTTGCTTTTGTGTTACAATGGCACAGTGGAGTAGTTACAATTGAGGCTCTTTCACCTGCAAATCCTAAAATATTTAGTATATGGCCATTTGAAGAAAAAACTGTGCTCACCCATTCCTTAGACCACTGTACCTTTAAAATTCCACAGAATTGAATTCAAGTTCCCAGTCCACCTTGCCTACATCACTTAAACTCTTGTGGCCCTCATTTTCTATGTGAAAATGGAGATGTTAAGAGAATTCTCATAGAGTTCATATGAGATAATGACTGTAAATCATAAGTGCTGAGCCTGTTATGTATTAAGCATCCAATAAATTAAGCCTACTTATTACAAATAATATTCTCTGAGTCTTAGACATAATGTTGGGACACGTGCACTAGGGAAGTGACCTAGATGGCAGTACTTTTATGTATTGGACAAGAACCTCTTAGCTGAAATCTAAGAGACTGTTCAATGTTTACTTTTCTTTCTCTTAGCCAAAATTTAGCATCAAGACTGTCTTTTTAGTAGGTTGCTAATATTTACAACCATCTCCATGAAAGCACACTGCTACAAAGATAAATTAACTTCTCAGCTGATGAATATTATCCTAGTCTAACTGGGTAGTTTGCAAGAATGGTGACTTTTTAGTTAGCACATTTGTAGTGTTGCAGTCTTCTCATCAGTCTACCAGAGAGCTAAAGTCAAGTCATATGCAAAGGAACAAATCAAAATGAAGAATTATGCATACATATACATGTTTATGGTTATATTTATATTTATATAAATTCACTGGACCTGAAAAATGTTTTCAACAAATACGACCAGCAAATGGTTACTACATATAGAATTATAAGGTAATAGTATGATATTCACAGGGAATAAGTCTACACATGCAAATTAAATTTTTCTGCATATATACCTCTATATACTTTGTTATTTTTAAATAAGATTTTACCATTTCTGTAATTCTTAATGAAAATAGCTTTTTCTTTGTGTTTACTTCTCCCTAACAGCTAATGAAGTTGAGTGAGTAACTTCTCATATATTGATGGGCTATTTACATATCTATTTCTCGGAATTGCCTATTTGTAGTTTTTGCCCATTTCTCCATTTGATAATTTCCTTTCTCTACCAATTTATATGTGTTCGTGTCTATTAAGGACAGTAACCATTTGTTGATCATTTGTGTTGCAAGCATTTTTTCAGGTCCACTGAGTTCTTGTTTATTTATTTTATTTTATTTTAAACAACAAATGTCTTATCCATTACATTTTTCTCCTGTTTTTTCTAAGCCCTACATCCTCTCCACTCCCATCACTCCCCTCTGACAATATAAAGATCCTAATTCTTCCCTTGCCTCTACCCCATTATGGATCAGCATCCAAATATCAGAAAGCATTTTGGCCTTTGGATTTTCGGGATTGACTTATTTCATTAAGCATGATATTCTCCAACTCCATCCATTTACTTGCAAATGTCATAATTTCATTCTTCTTTAAAGTTGAGTAATATTCCATTGTGTATATATAGTATACTATATATATATTAACTGTAGTATATATACTACAGTTTCTTTATCCATTCATCTATTGAAGGGCATCTAGGTTGGTTCCATAGTTTAGCTATTCTGAATTGGGCTGCTATAAATATTGATGTGGCTGCATCACTGTTGCATACTGATTCCAAGTCCTTTGTGTATAGACCAAGGAGTGGGATAGCTGAGTCAAATGGTGGTTGCATACCAAGTTTTCTAAGGAATCTCCATACTGCTTTCCAGAGTGGTTGCATCAATTTGCAATACCACCAGCAATGTAAGAGTGTACCTTTCCCCCAACATCCTCACCAACACTTATAGTTGCTTGTATTCTTGATCATTGCCATTCTGACTGGAGAGAGATGAAATATTAGAATAGCATTTATTTGCATTTCTCTAACTGGTAGAAATGTTGAACATTTTTTCATATGTGTTGATTGATTGTATATTTTCTTTATTGAAGTGTCTGTTCAGTTCCTTAGCCCGTTTATTGATTGGGTTATTTGTTTTTTTGGTGTTAAGTTTTTTGAGTTCTTTATATATCCTGGAGATTAGTGCTCTATCTGAGGTGTATATGGTAAAGATATTTTCCCCTTCTGTAGGCTCTATCTTCAGGTTATTGATTGTTTCCTTTGCTTAGAAGAAGCATTTTTGTTTGAATCCATTCCATTTATTGATTGTTCATTTTATTTCTTGTTTTTTAGAAGTCTTGTTAAGGAAGTCAGGTCCTAAGCTGACATAATGAAGATTTGGGACTACTCTTTATTCTATTAGGCACAGGATCACTGGTTTAATTCCTAGGTCCTTGATCCACTTCGAGTTGATTTTTGTACAGGGTGAGAGACAGGAGTTTAGTTTCGTTTTGCTGCATATGGATTTCCAGTTTTCCCAGCACCATTTGTTGAAGAAGCTATCTTTTCTCCATTGCATGTTTTTGGTGCCTTTGTCTAGTATGAGAAAACTATATGTGTGGGTTTGTCTCTGTGTCTTCTATTCTGCTCTATTAATCTACATGTCTATTTTGGTGCCAATACCAACTCAATTTTGTAACTATAGCTCTGTAGTATAAAGTCTGGTATTGTGATACCTCCTAGTTCACTCTCCTTGCTCAGGATGGCTTTGGCTATGCTGGGTCTCTTTATTTTCCAAAGGACTTTCATGATTACTTTTTCTAGTTCTAAGAAGAATGTCATTGGGATTTCAATGGGAATCTCATTAAGTCTGTATGACACTTTTGTTAGTTTGGTCATTTTCAGGGTATTACATCTGTGTATCCAAGAACATGGGAGATCATTTTCTAACATCTACTTTAATTTCTTTCTTTAGTGTTATGTAGTTTCTGTTGTAGAGGTCTTTCACCTCTTTTGTTAGATTGATTCCCAAGTACTTTATTTTATTTTTTGAGGCTATTGTGAATAGGGTAGTTTCCTAATTTCTCTTTCAGAGGATTCATCTGTGATGTAAAGAAATGCATTTGATTTATGGGTGTTGATTTTATATCCTGCTATTTTGCTGAATTCACTTATTAGTTCTAGAAGTTTTGGGGTGGAATTGTTTGGATATTCTAAATATAGAATCATGTGCTCAGCACATAGTGATAGTTTGAGTTCTTCTTTTCCTATTTGCATCCCTTCAATTTCTTTGGTCTATCTAATTTCTCTGGCTAGAGTTTCTAGGACTATGTTGAATAGAAGTGGGGAAAGAGAGCATCCCTGTCTTGTTCCAGATTTAGAGAGAATGTTTTCAATTTTTCTCCATTTAGAATGATGTTGTCCTTGGGCTTAGCATAGATAGCTTTTAAAATGTTGAAATATGTTTGTACTATCCCTAGTTTTTCTAGTGTTTTGAACATGAATGGGTACTATATTTTATCAAATGCTTTTCCTGCATCTATTGAGATGATCATGATTTTTAAGACTATTGATGTGATGAATCAGATTTATTGATTCCTGTATGTTGAACCAACTTTGTATCCTTGGGATGAACCCCACTTGATCATGGTGCACTATCTTTTTAATATGTTCTTGCATGCCATTTGCCAGAATTATTATTAAGAATTTTTGCATCTATATTCATCAAGGGTGTGGGTCTGGAATTTTATTTCCTTGATGTGTCTTTGTCTGGTCTTGGCATCAGGGTAATACTAACCTCATAGAATGAGTTTGGAAGGGTTTCCTCTTTTTCTATTTCTGGAATAATTTGAGGAGTGTTGGTATTTTTTTTTTTTTTGAAGGTCTTGTAGAACTCCACTGAGAATCCATCTGGTCCTGGGCTTTTTTTGGTTGGTAGGCTTATAATGGCATCTTCTATTTCTTTGTTTGAAATTGATCTGTTTAAATTGTGTATGCCCTCCTGATGCAGTTTGATTGATCATATGTTTCCAAAAGTTTGTCAATATGTTTGTAATTTTCTATTTTATTTGAGTATAAAATTTCAAAATAATTTCTAATTATCTTTGGTATTTCAATAAAGTCTGTCCTGATATTTCCTTTTTCATCACAAATTTTAGTAATTTGAGTTTTCTCTTTGTTAGCATGGCTAAGGGTTTATCAATTTTGTCTATTTTTTCAAAGAACCAACTTTTTGTTTTGTCAATTTTTTGAATTGTTTCTTTTGTTTCAATTTCATTGATTTCCACTCTGATTTTAATTATTTCCTGTCTTCTGCTACTTTGGTACTTAGTAGTACTTCTACTACTATTTGTTCTTTTTCTAGTGCTTTGAGATGTAATGTCATTTCATTTATTTGTTGACTTTTTATTCTTTTAATGAATGAGTTCAATGCAATGAACTTCCCTTTTAGCACTGCCTTTGTAGGGTACCAGAAATGGTTTTCTCTTAATTTTGTGTATACATATATATGTATATATATATATATACATATACATATATATATATTGTATATATATATTAGTTATTGATGGACTTTATTTTATTCTTTTTTTTATATGTGGTGCTGAGAATTTAACCCATTGCCTCACACATGCTAGGCAACTGCTTTACCACTGAGCCACAACCCCAGCCTAGTAGTATCCCAGAGATTTTGTATGTTGTATTGGTGATCTCATTTACCTTGAAGAATTTTTTTTATCTCTTCTCTGACATCTTTCTGCTATACATTTGTCCTTCAACAATGTGTTATTTAGTCTCCAGGTGTTGGAGTAACTTCCATTTTTTATTTTATCATTGATTTCTAATTTCATTCCATTATGTTCTGATAGAATGCAATGTAGTAACTCTAATTTTTGTATTTGCTAAGAGTTGCTTTGTTGAATAACATATGATCTATTTTAGAGAAGGATCCATGTTCTACTGAGGAAAAAGTGTATTCACTTGTTGTTGGACGAAATATTCTATATATGTCTGTTAAGTCTAAATCACTGATGGTGTTATTGAGTTCTATAGTTTCTTTGTGTAGTTTTTGTTTGGAAGATCTATCCAGTGGTGAGAAAGTTGTGTTAAAGTCACCCAGTATTATTGTGCTGTGGTCTATTTGATTATTGAAATTGAGAAATATTTGTTTGACGTACATGGATGCTCCTTGTTTGGGGCATAAATATTTACTATTCTTATGTCTTTCTGATGTATGATTCCCATAAGCAGTATGAAATGTCCTTCTTTATCCCTTCTGTCTAACTTTAGCTTTAAGTCCACTTTATCTGATAAGGCTGGAAACCCATGCTTTTACATGCAATCCATTAGAGTGATATGCTTTTTCCCATCCATTCACTTTCAGTCTATAGATGTCTTTTCATATGAGATGGGTCCCTTGAAGGCAGCATATTGCTGTTGTTTTTAAGTCCAGTCTGTCTGTCTATGTCTTTTGATTGATGATTGTAGACCATTAACATTCAGGGTTATTATCAAGATATGATTTGTATTCCCAGTCATTTTGGTTTATAACTTGCCTTGGTTTCTACTTTGATTGGGTTTTTCTTTAGGGTAGTTCTTCCCTTTGCTGATTTTCATTGTTAGTTTTCATTTCATCCTCATGGAATATTTTGTTCAGAATGTTCTTTAGTGCACAGCTTCTTGTTGTAAATTATTTTACCTTTTGTTTATCATGGAAGGTGTTTATTTCATCAGCAAAACTGAAGCTTAATTTTACTGGATATTAGAATATTGGTTGGCATCCATTTTCTTTTACAGCTTGGTATACATCGTTCCAGTACTTCCTAGTTTTGATAGTCTGGGTTGAGAAAACTGCTGAGATCCGAATTGGTCTATATGTAATCTTTTACTTTTCTGTTGTGGCCATTAAAATTCTATCCTTACTCTGTATGCTAGGCATTTTCATTATAATGTGTCTTGGTGTGTATCTGTTGTTATTTTGTACATTTGTTGTCCTTTAAGCCTCTTGTATTTGATTTCCCATTTCATTCTTCAGGTTTGGGAAATGTTCTGATATTATACCATTGAAAATATTGTGCATTCCTTTGGTTTGTATCTCTCTCCCTTCCTCTATCCCAATCATTATTAAATTTGTTCTTTTCATATTATCCCATAATTCTGTTCACAGTTTTTTACCATCTCCACTCTGTGGTCAACTTTATTTTCAAGATTATATATTTTGTCTTCATTGCCTGAGGTTCAGTCTTCCAAGCGATTTAGTCTGTTGGTGATAATTTCTATTTTCACTTTTGTTTTTTGTTTCTTTCATTTGAAGGATTTCTGTTTGTTTGTTTTTTTCCACAATCTCTGTCTCTTTATTGAAGTAATCTTTTGCTACCTGCATTTGCTCTCATCTCTTTATTGAAGTGTTGTTTTGATGCCTGCATTTGCTCTCTTATATCATCCTTTACTTCACAGATCATTTTAACTCTGTACATTCTGAATTCCTTCTTTGACATTTCTTCTACTGTGCTGTCAATGGATTCTATTTTACTAGCATCTTGGTTTGTTTGCGGCACTTTCTTCCCTTTTTTTTACACGTTGTTCATGTGTCTTCACATCTAGCAGAGCAGATCAGAAGTATTACAGTTTCTACCCTATACACTTATAGTCCCTGCAGGTTTCCAATACCTCACCTTTAAAGGGGAGATCAATATTAATAGCACTCAATGCAAACCATATGCAGCCTTTAACCCAATAGCTCCTAATAATATGCTTTCAGTTTTGCAACAATAAGCAGAAATGATATTTTTGATTATTAACTACAATATCAACAGTAGGTTTGCAAAAGGGTCTACAGATTCTAATGGTGGACAAAGAGAGAACCAAGGGGAAGGGTATAGAATGTGGTGTTTGGGACATAGAAGGTGAGAACTTAGAGGTATTAGATCATAGGAAGCATGAAAGAAGAATCAAAAGAAGTTGGTTGTTAGCAGGAGAAAAGAGAAAGAGACTCTGGGGAAACAGATGAGTGGAAAATATAGAGAGTAGAGAAAGAAAGAAAGAAAGAAAGAAAGAAAGAAAGAAAGAAAGAAAGAA
>JAJEJO010050692.1:73214-214165 GCA_020662805.1 Glaucomys volans | reverse complement strand
AGAAAGAAAGAAAGAAAGAAAGAAAGAAAGAAAGAAAGAAAGAAAGAGAGGAAGGAAGGAAGGAAGGAAGGAAGGAAGGAAGGAAGACTGTAAAAATAAAAGAATATATGACAAATCTTTAATGCAATATTCAGACATCCCAGTCCTCAGTAGCCTGATGCATGAAAAGTACTTGGTTTCAAAAATGTTGGGGGATGTGAAAGTGGGAAAAGAAAGAAAAAAAATCTCAACGGAAAATTGAACAATTGTTTCTGTTGGAATTCAATATCTTCTCTATTTCCCTTCTCATCCAATAGGTAGGGTTGTCTGGATTTTGCTGACATCTACACCCTCAGGATGATGAAGATCTCTTGGTGTTGGGCCTCCAGGCTCTTGCCTGTGTCCTAAGATGGAAGTTTCCCCAACTAAAGAGGGAGATGATGGCAGCAGAGGTGTCTCAAGATGGAGGCAGCCACTTTCAGAGACGGGGCATTGAGGGCTGGCTGCTCTGTGTCATTTGGTGGCCTCTTTAGAGATGCAGTGCTGTGGCAGGTGGTGCTGTGGCAGGTGACTCCCTCCAGGCCATGTCCAGTGTCCCAAGGTGGAGGCTACCATGTCAAAGGGGTTGGGGCAGCAGCTACAATGTTCCAAGATGGAGGTGGCTAGGGGAGCCCCATGTTGGTAGATGGAGCCCTCAGCACTGAATTATTGGTTTTCATGTGATCATACCTATCAATAGTTTCTTACAGCTTTTAATAAAATTAGACCTATATGTCTTTGTATTTATATCATATTAAGAAAAATAAGGTAAGTTACTGAACAGAAAATTTAGTATGATCCTATCTTCTCATATTTGAAAGAAATCAAAGAAATATAGATTATGTTTGTGTATATTTGCATATATTTCTCTGAGCAAAAATAAAGGTATTGAAAAATAAAATCCCAAACTGCTAAGGTCTTGGTTTGGATATCACAGTGTCTTCCCCAAAACTCCTCTGTTATTGTAGGAGGTGGAATGATTTGATTATGTGTGCTGTAACCTAATTAGTAGATTAATCCATTGAATGGAGTAATAAATTGAATGGAAGATGGGGTGTTAACTGTAGGCAGGTGGATGTGCTGTAGGAAGTAGGTCTTTTAGGGCACATCCTTGAGGAATTATTCCCCTGGCTTCCCCCCACCACCTTCCTTTGCTTCCTGGCTACCATGATGTGAGTACTTTTCCTCTGGTATGCCTTTATCCCATGATGTTCTTCCTCATCTTGGGTCCAGAATGCTGGAGTCAACTGAACATGAACTGAACCTCTGAAATTGAGCTCAAAATAAACTTTTCCTCCTCTAAGTTGTTCTGGTCAGGGATTTTGGTCACAGAGTTAAAAATCTAACTAATATAAATAAAATGAACAACTGAAGAAACTTTTTTTTACACATCCAGGATTGTAAATGATGTTTTGACTACTATATTTTAAAAAATACATAAAGGGAATAATCTTAAAGAATACCACCACCACTGTGTTTTCATCATTCTCCGTGGAGGAGAATGTGTATCATGTAGATCAACCCCACCCTTTCCCACAGATTCCCCCTGAAAGGACTATAAGATGAATAATTTATTGAATAGTCCCATAACTTATGGTTTAGTGAGTAGCATAATCACTCAGACACATCCCAGAGGTGAAACAATAGCCACTTCCCTCATACATGCACTACCTGACCTTGAAGACCCTCCTCAATATTCCAATACTACAAAGAGAAAAACAAAGAAGACGGAAGTAGGTATTTGCAGAATGTGATGAGTGCACTTAATATGGTAGTGCCTAGGGGTGGGAGGAGGTTAAGGAGAGAGGGAAGGAGTGGTGGCAATGTTTGCATTGCTTGCTGCTTGCTCCACATATAAAAATAGCTAGTTATGCCTTTGCATTCTAACTGAGGGTAGCAT
The DNA here is from genome assembly GCA_020662805.1 of Glaucomys volans. Classification (NCBI taxonomy): domain Eukaryota; kingdom Metazoa; phylum Chordata; class Mammalia; order Rodentia; family Sciuridae; genus Glaucomys; species Glaucomys volans. The sequence goes on along the minus strand of JAJEJO010050692.1, from coordinate 212,247 downwards.
TTGTTCTGTGACCTTATATAAAATGTGGTTTTGTGGGTGTGACTTAGGACTAGTACATGCCCCTACACTAGAAAGAGAATAGCAGTATCTTCTGGCTAAGTAGTGAGAGACCACAACATAGAAAGAGAAAGAATAGCAGTTGCATATCTTCTTTGAATTGGAAAAGACAGAGTTACTTTAGCTCAATCTATCTTCTAACAGACAAGATTTTTAATAGAAATATGGGGCCATTGGTGATCTAGACTCTGCTTGAAATATTTCCAGTGATAGAGAAACATCTTCTCTAGAAAGCAGCTAATTCTCAAGAGTGATGGTTGTTAAAAAGTTCTTCATTGAATTTTTCTGAATTTTACCTTTCTATAACCTACTGATTTTTCTTCGTATACCACCCTACTTGATATTATCTGAAGATAGCTTCCCATCTCCTTAAACCTTCTGTGCAAAATGCTATATGCCTCCAGACCCTCAACCCTTCCAAATACGTTTTCAAATTATTTTCGTGGTTTGGAGATAGCTACATTTGTTTAAAATGCAATACTCTGAAATAGTCACACCTCCTTAAATGTCTTTACTTGGTATAGGGTGCAATTCAGACAATTGTCCTTTATTGGGGTGTTTTATTGGTCTCTGGTATCACTGCAACACTGGATTAACATTACCTGTTTATGTTAGTTTTCTCACATCCCATGTTTATGGACTTGTTTGTTTTCCAAACTCAACTACAGATTTCCACATTCATCTCTGTAAAATGTTATCTGGTTGATTTAGGACCATAATTCCAGGCTCTTGCATAGAGTGATTCTCTCCAGAATGGACCTGTTGGCTTTTATTTTCCTTATCAAGCCCATTGGAATACAAAAAGCCATAAGCAAAAACAACAGGAGAAACAAGGCAGCCAAAATCCAGCATGAGCTGGCCATCCTCTGTGCTTATTCCTTGCTCCGTTTCAGTTTGCCCCCTGCCTCCTTTTCCTAACCCCATGCTCATTCATCATTCTAGTTTCCTGTCAGCTCCAGTCTCATCTCTAGTTTTATCTTCCCAGCTTTTCTGCTTCACTGCCTCCCAAACGTAGGCCCAATTTATTGCTTGTCTCCCCTACCCTTTTCTGGCCTTGGGACCCTTTCCTTTGAAATAACCCTAAGAACTACCTCATGTATCAGTCCCATCAATTCCCTAGCTCTACTCCCTTCTTTCTATGACCCTGGTCAGAAAACTACCATCAAACTATAAACGACTAATTCTTCCAAGTTTGAGTTCATCAACAAAAGTTGTGTTCGTGTCTTTTATGTTGTCACCTAAAATTTTGATAAATAAATTGAATACTGAGTCAAGTGTCAAAAAATCTGAACCATGTTTATTTTAGAGTGTCTTTCCTTAGTTTTCTATTTTACTTTCTCTCAAGTTTAGCAAATCTGATTTATTAGATTTTATACAGTTGTATTGGCCATTATCCATTCTTGTTTTATTAAATTTCATTCCTGAAGTTGTTTGTTTCACTTGGCCACATGTTTCTAGTGACTGTGATATGATATAAATATAGAAAATTTTCAATATTACAGAAATTTCCATTTGACAGTGCTACTTCAGAATATATGTTTGATTATTTCCAGCATAATCTGGAATCAATATTGCAACTTCTCTTCATTTTGTCATTGACTCATTAGTCAACTGTTGGTTTCTAATCAGTCATGAATAAGCCTATTTCAGCTTTATTCAGTTCACATTTTTCTACTATATCCAACAGGATATAACAAAATCCTTTGTCAAAGTAAAAATACGTTGACTATAGTAGTACCCTGATATGCTTGATGAGCAAACTTTATTTATTTATTTATTTATTTATTTATTTATAATCTGTCACCCTCAGATTTGGTAGCCTACAACAATAACATATTTTTAATCTCTCATGTTTTCTGTGGGTGATAAATTTGGGAATGTCTTAACTCAGGATCTGTCATGAAGTTAGTCAGATGCTTGCTAGGTCAGTTATCATCCTAAGGCCACAAAGAGGGACAGAAATTCACATCCAATGTGGTTCACTAACATGGTTTGAAAGTTAGTGGTGACTCCTGGCCATGGACCTCAGTTCTCTATGTAGAGCTCACTATAAAGCTACTTCCGTGTCCTCAAGATCTGGCAAATAGTTTTCCACATGTCCAACAATCTGAAAGATCTAGCTAGAAGTTTCAGGGCCTTTAGTGGCTTTAAACTTATAAATTATATAAGATCATTTCTTCTGCATTCTATTGGCCTTGTAGGGCAAGGCCTGATTCAGTGTGGGAGGAAACCACATAAGGTGAATAGCAGGATGTCTACCTAGTTCATTGGGGAGTACATTGAAAGTTTGGTATTCCCTAATGAAAAACAGGAAATAAACCAATTTGTCATGGTTCTTTATTAGTAAGTCTCTGCTCGTTCCTGGGAAATACCTTGTAGGAGCCATCTTCATAATGTTCAGAGAGAATTTACCCTATAATCAACATAAAATATATTAGTATATACATTCTGGAATCTACCTTGGTCCTGTTTTAAAAAATTGAGATTTTGCTTTTTTCTAAACTTGTGACCCTTCTACTGTGCTTCAGAGACTACAGCAATCACATTCGCAGGTTTTTAAAATTTTGTTACTGTAGTTTGAATTTTAAATCTGTCATTTTTTCTGAGCCTAGATATTTCTCCCTAAGCACAACAGATGTGTATTCCCTATGAGTGCTTTCTCCTCTCCATACCTTGTATAGTGCCTCAAATAAAATTTAGCTGAATATATATTCTCTCACATCTTAAACTTCAATTCTTTGAAATGATGTTTGGTTGACACTTTATAATTAGAATGTTATCCTCAATAATGAAAAGGAAATACAATAGGAATTATGCAACATCATCCAATGTACCATATCCAAGGAGCGTGATTCTTATTCATGTTTTGTACAAAATATGCATGTGCACACAGAGATTCAAAATAATTTTGGTTAATTTTTCCAGCATTAAATATTATTAAGAAATGTGACATTCTTTGCCATTAGCCAAGGTAATATTATTTATATGTGGTAAATTTACAAACATACACACACACACACACACAAACACACATATGTATGTATAATGCAGTATTTCATTGATTTGGTCTTTCCAACATTCTTGGACCACTTTATTTTCTATTGAAGGGTTTCTACTGAATGTGAGATGGATGGGACACTGTCATATACATATGCATGCATGAATATATTATGTTTTTTAAGGCACCTTATTTCTATTGTATTTGTCAATGAATTCTATTGTATATGATTATGCTCAGAATTCACATATTTCTCTATTAAATGTCCAAAATACTTTGTCAGATTTATCTCACATTTTTTATGATTTTCAGGTCACTATCTTTTCCTTATTTCTCAAAATCAAATCCAGAGAGGCAACTTTTCTATTTCCTTTATCTTCTAATAAATGAAATTGTCAGCATGAAAATTTATGAACTTTTTATGTTTTACTTTTTCTCTTAGAAGAAAATTTAAGTGAATAATTTCAGAATAAATTAAATTCATATATTTCACTTGGGAAGAAATTGTTGATATATATTTTAATTTGAAACTGTGAATGGTGTGGTCCAATTTTTGTTTTAAAAATGAAAACAGAATGAAAGAATAAGGAATGAGAACTTTTCATCTGTGTGTTTACACAACAGTTGTGGCTATGGAGAACTGTATAAAGATATACATCAAATTGTTAATGTTGACGATTTTGAGGAGTAGTGGTGGTTATGTATGATTGAATGGAGAAGGTAGAGATTATTACCTTGGGAAACATTCACTTTTGACTGCTTTTGACTTGCAACAATAGGCACATATTGGTTGTATGACAATTTCTAATTTAATAATTCATTTATTTATTTTTTATTTTTACAGACTGAATTTTGATTCACTGTACACAAATGGGGTACAACTTTTCATTTCTGTGGTTGTGCATGATGTTGATTCATACATTCATGTAATCATTCATGTACAAAGGGTAATGATGTCTTTCTCATTCCACCATTTTTCATACCCCTGCCCCCTCCCCCTCTCATTTCCCTCTATGTAAATTTAAAGTTCTTCCATTCTTCTCTCACCCCCCACCCCCACAACCCAATTATTTATCATCATCCACTTATCAAGGAAAACATTTGGTCTTTGTTTTTTGGGGATTCGCTTATTTCACTTAGCATGATATGCCAATTCCATCAATTTATCTGCAAATGCCATAATATTATTCATCTTTATGTGTGAATAATATTCCATTATGTATATATACCCCAGTTTCTTTATCCATTCATCTGTTGAAGGGCATCTAGGTTGGCAAGAATCAATAAATGGGATGGATTCAAACTAAAAAGCTTTTTCTCAGCAAAGGATACAGTCAATAATGTGAAAAGAGAGCCTACAGAGTGGGAGAAAATCTTTTCCATAAGCACTTCAAATACAGCACTAACCTCCAAAATTTAGAAAGAACTTACAAAACTTTACACCAAAAATACAAAGAACTCAATCAATAAATGGCCAAGGAACTGGACAGACATTTTACAGAAGAAGATGTACAGGCAATTAATAAATATATGAAAAAGTGTTCAACTTCTCTAGTAATTAGAGAAATGCAAATTAAAATAACTCTAAGATTGTCTCTTACTCAAATTAGAATGGCTATTATCAAGAGCACAAACAATAACAGATGTTGGCGTGGCTGTGGGGAAAAAGGCACACTTTTACATTGCTGGTGAAGTTGCAAATTGGTACAGCCACTCTGAAAAGTAGTGTGGAGATTCCTCAGAAAACTTGGAATGGACCCACCTTTTGACCCAGTTATCCCAGTCCTCAGTTTATACCCAAAGGACTTAAAATTAGCATACTACAGTAACGAAGCCACATCAATGTTTATAGCAGCTCTATTCACAATAATTTAATAATTTAAATCATTAAAATATATGATCATTATTATTTTCTCCTCCAAAGTGTTATGATCTCAATTTAGGAAATTTTGTGACATATACTCATTAAAAATTACATCTGTTTCTTCTCCTTTTTTATATTTAGTCAATAGGATATCCATCCTGCTCATGTGATATATTCCTTTTTTACATAGACAATTAGATTCTTAAAGTTCAATGCTAATACTACTTCCTCTTATGAACTTTTTTCTTTTCTTAATACATATTATCTAGTTTTGCATTTCCAGTCGCAGCTGTTAGTTTTTCAAGCTTCAGTGATATTATGGAGATTTCACACACAGACACACATGCACACACACACACACACACACACTTTTCAAGTTTACTGTGTTCTCTTTATGTTGTATATTCAGGGCTAAATCCAAGTTTTGTTGAGTTTAAAGCATTTATAATTTAGGAAGCCCACTTCTTAGAAAAAAAGAATATTAAGTCACAGTACAGAAGTACTGAGGCCATTCATTCCTAAGGCTTTAGAAGTGATAGTGAGAATTGAAACTTAAGATTCATTACTATCACAGTAAATATGTTCCTATGTACATCTGTATCAAGCAATAGTGGATGGGTGGATATCCGAAATTTGCTGGGCTTGAAATTCAAGAACAAATTATTATGGCCTCTAAAGGGAGAAAAAACTAAGGAAAAAAGGAAGCCTCATAACTAACTTCAGAAATCTATTTGACTTTTTGTTTTAATTCTCCTTTCTAGGTTCTCTTTATAAAACAATTGCCTTTTTTAGAGTGGCATTCCAGTTTTCAATAGCTATGAGACCTGTGTTCTTCTAGGATCAGATTTCCAGGGCCTCATTTTAGAAACAAGCATAGCTTGAATCATGCCGAGCTTAAGAGCATTCCATGACAAGCAACAGAAGCTTTGCAAACTATGGTCAGAAGGCACATTTCATGACCTTTAGCCTGAGAAACTAGGTAGAGGAGTGGCACATAAGAAATATCAAAAAGTAGTGGTAGCAAGAATGTTAGGATCTATGGTTGAAATTCTACAATTTCAAAAGTGTCTCCATAATGAAAGAAAATATCAAGAAGGGCTTTTAGCCAAGTGGTTCCCAAAGAAGGTTCCTCCTTCTACTAGTACTTCTTGAGGCTCTTTCAGATAGATAGGTTCCCTCAGTCCCTTAAGAGTTTATTAGAAGATATTGAACCTGGAGTGTTTGGAATCACAGATATGTGAATACTGTTTTCAGGAAGATTACTTTATAACTTATTTCACTATTCCCACCCAAGACCCAGTGTTGTAGACAGCAAATTAGTAGTAACAGAAGTTTGTGAGACATTGATTCATTTTCACATGTGAGGTGTCAGAGAAGAGGAAGTCCAATAAGTGATGGAACTTTTTGTGTACAGTAGTCTTTCTTGATCCATAGGTTTGCTTTCCACAGTTTTAGTTACCCACAGTAAACCGTGATCTGAAAATATTAAATGGAAAATTCCAGAAAAAAACAATTAATAAGTTTTAAATAATTTCCATTGCAGTATATTGTTAGACTTGTTCTATTTCATTGTTAGTTATTCTCATTAGTCTCTTACCACATCTAATTTATCAAGTAACTTTATCTTAGGTATGTATGTGCAGGAAAAATTCATATACATATATATGTATATATATATATATATGGGGGGGTTGTACTATACTTGGTATGAGACATCCACTGGAGATTGGGGATCATGGAAGGTATTCCCTGAAAATAAGGGGGAGGCTATTATGTTTGAAAATTTTAAAAAGGCATTTTGTGAGATTCAATCTTTAAATACATATTTATTAATATATGTACAAATCTTAAATGTGTACATGGGGAAAATGAAGAAGAAAAAACAAAAAATAACCAGGAACCTTTTGAATCTATATTTTTCATGATATACACATGTCTTTGTAGTATAATTTTCCAGACTGTGGTGATTAGTGGCTTGTAAAAAAAGGATGAATACATAGCTCTTTGTATATAAAGATGGAAGTACTAAGTTCAAAGTTGCTTTTCCAGTAAAAGGCACATTGATGGACAAGAGGGTAGGTGTTATCAAGGACCAAAGAGTAGAGAGATGCACACTGGCCCCCTGGGGAATCAAACTCATGCCATTGACACCATGTTTACAGTACTCCTACCAACTAAGTTAACTGGCTGTAACCTTGCCATTTAGTATCTCAGGTCTGTTAAGCACGATTGCTCACAAACACAGCCTCCTTCAAGTCCTCACTGAGTAAGGTTTGTTCCCAGCAAAAAAATCTCCCAGCAAAAAAGGAATAGGAATGGAATTTAATTTTTTAAAGTATTGAAAGTGCTGTGGCTTTTTGTTCTGGAAGATTCTTAAGCTTGAAATCCATGATTTTCTCCTGTGAGGTGATCCATTTGGTGATCTCTGTTCAGGCAGTCATTGGCTACTCTTAGGTAATGACTGGGTTCCATTTCTTTTTATAAAGTCCATGTTATTTCTGTTAGGAGGGCTTGAGGGCTGAAAGGGGGCACGGGGAACTGGATAGCTCAGGGGCCTAACTAATGTCATCTGATCTCTCTTACCCTGAGGCTTTTTTGAATTTGGCTCCTCTTCACACAGCCTCAAAATATGCACCGGTCCTTCAACAGTCATTGACAAGTGGGCTTTGGAGTCAGACTGCCTGAGTTGGAAGCCAGAATCCTCTAATTACTAGCTGTGAAGCTTTAGGCAAACTACTTCATCTCTCTGAGCCTTTATTTCCTTGCCTATGCAACAAGATTAATAAATAATAACCTGGAATTTTTTAAAAAATTAAATGAGATAATATATGCAAAGCACTTAGTCTGGAACATACAGCAAGCATTCAATAAACTGTAGCAATTAAAAATAACAAAGATCAAAAGTTACAGAGTCCAGGGCTGTAAGAAAACAGAATGCAATGGAAGAGAAATGGATAGAAAAATATGGGATGCATAGTGCTGCCAGAGAGATCATTTGTGGTTAAAACACAATCTGACAAGTTTCTGGACCCTGTACAGACTAGGAATATTTTTGTGGAGTTTGATGTCAGAAAAGAGAAAAAAGGTCATGTCAGAAGGGGGGAGGGGAAGTATTGATTATGGGGTGAGGGAAAAAGAAGTCCTAAGTTATAAAGTAAGTTCCCTACTTCAGGGTTGTACTTTAAGCTGAGCCTCATGCTTAAGGGCCATCTATTTGCCTTCTGGTCTGCTATCCCAGCTGACCTTTCAAGTCAGCCACAAAAATCCCCATAACGCCATCTTACAAGGCAAAGTTTCCATGTTCTTCCATACCTCCTTTTTTCTTGAAAATTACTTTAAAAATATATGTTCTCTGTCACGTTCTGGTCAAACACCTAGCTTCCCTTCCCCCTACGCAGGGGGTCTCTCCCGGTAATGTGACTAATCCCTGTGGAGTCTTGAAGCCGCTAGCCTCCCACTGAGGCTTGCAACTAGAGAGCCCAATGATCTAGCCTGGATTCTTTTGCCTGGTCTGGACTTGTCCCCTTAGACAGGCTAAAACAGTCCACCGTGGGGGACCACGGGGCATTTCCCCACAACTTACACTCAGGAAACCATTGTTAAAAAAGTGATTTTATGAACACTTCTTTTCTTTAGCGAAGATTTTCTTTAGAGTTCCTTTAAATTCATTTCTTGACTTGGTGACTTTATTTCTAAAAACTAGATGTGTATATAAAAGTGCATCTTTCTATTAACTGGCTCACCTGCCCTTCTCTAGTTATGAAATGCTAATTTTCATACTGACATTAAAGCAGATCCAGAAGAACTTTACTGATCACCAAGGAATTCTTAAACTCTTTTAAAGGGCAAGATTTGTGTGGTGCATCAAGATTTGTGTAGTTATCAAGATGTGAATTCTTGGAAAATGTAATTTCTGTAATAGTAAATATTACATTTGAATTAACAAGAAAATTCGATCCAGGACACCTAGGTTTGTTTTTGTGGTGAGGTGGTGGTTGGCTTTCTCCGCACCCGTTAACAGAGAAATTTCTTTAGCGAGACCCGGTTCCTCAGGCAGGCTGTGGCCATTACACAGCTCATGGAGGCTCCGAGGTTAAGGAATGTAAAGAGGTCAAACTCAGGCATTGAAACAGACACGAAAAAAGCAAAACCCACTAATACTTTAAGATAATAATTACAAAAGTTAGAAGAGTGGGTCAGAAATGGTAAGCGCGAGATCAGTGGCAAGAATCGTTCCTATAAAACTTCTTAGAGAAGGTTAAAAAATAATTTATAAAGAAACGGGAAAAACACCCTTCACGTCGCGTTCCGACCAGGCGTTAGGGTAAGCGGGATGCAGTCTGTGAGCTCCAGGAAACGTAAGCGGCTTCGGGATATTTTCTAAAATGCTCTTTGCAGTGCAAGAGCTTAGAGTGTGGTTTGTTTTACGAACTGACTCCCTTTACCATAAATGTTTCAAGGGGCTCCGTACTTAAGGCTAAATCGTGTTTGTCCAATTCTTTTAAACCTTCTGTCAGCCCTACCTGAGTTTTGGCGGGGGTGGGTGGGGAGCAGAGGCGAGCAGCCTGAGCGCTGGTAAAAGGTTCTGAACTGAATGTTCGAATGAATGAAACCCGGCCCGAACGCTGGAAACTGGGAAGCAGGCAGGAACTTTCTCCGCGAAATGCGAACGCTGCGTCTGTAAATTTAGGACTCAGGGCAGCCCGGGCTGCAGAGACTGTCACTCTCTTTACCTCAAGCACCTGTGAACAGGTGCTGTTCCGAGTGAGCGGCCCGGGCCTAGTACCAACTAGCCCCCGGGGCCAGAGGAGCTGTGGCCCGCCTCGAGGAAAGTTTCTAGCGTCTCTGTCCGTTCTGCGCAGCCCTCTGCTAGTGGCTTCGAAGGCCGAGCTGTGGCAGCCCTAGGTTTCCACTACTCTGCTCAAACAAGGGCTTGCCTAGGTTTGATCCCTAGTCCGGTTGCAAGTCTTTTCCTTCTCTAACTTGATGGGGTTTTGCAATAAATGGATCAATAAAAACAGAGGAGCAGAAACAGAAAATAGACAAGTAAAAAAGTCACAAGTGTTTCTAGGGGAGACGAGGGTGCCGGCTGCTTGGACTGGGAGAGCAGTGGGGCCCAGACTGGGAGCGGCGCAGAGCCGGACCGGTTTTCCGGGGCTGGCAGCTGCCTAGAAAAAGTTTCCTGTGGAACGCTCTCCAGCGGGGGCGGGAGCGGCGGGCACAGCAGTGGACCTGGGAGGGGGCGAGAGCGCGGAGGCGGGGTGAAGGCCGAGAAAGGCCAGCTAGCAAACCGTTATAGCCCTTCAGCACCTCCCTTGGCCAGTGGCCCCCCTAGACTGCCTCCCCGCTGCGCGGCTGCCCACCTGGCGACGTGACGCTGCACCAATCCCCTTCGAGCTGCTCCCGGGCCCCTTCTCCTTGCACCGCCCCCCTCCTCACCCTGAAAGAGGCGCACCCTGCTGGGGCAGACACTGCGCTCTGGCCGCGGAGCACCCCTTTAGCTTCTTCTCCAGGACCGACGCTCAAACTCTTCTCTTGCCTTAACCAAACTTGCTTTCCCGCCTCTCAAACTCCAGCTTCCCTCCACTCGCAGCTCTTTTCCCTCCACTTTCCCCTCCTCTATCTCCCACACCACAAACCCGATCCCCACTACTTTCTCCCGCCCTCTCCCTTCCCCTTTCCTCCCTTCAACTTCTCGTCTGTTTCCACTGAGTCCCCTCGCGCTCCCAAGTCACTCGCCCGCTCCTGCTCCTCTGGAAGCCATGGCAGGACCTGGGGGTTGGAGGGACAAGGAGGTCACAGATCTGGGCCACTTGCCGGTAAGTGGAGGACGCCTGTCACCCACTAAGTACTCTATTTCTGCAAGTTCTGAGCACAAGGGAGAGAGCAAACTCATTGGAGCAGGAGTCGACCAGGACTTCGACTGGACCGCAGGAGCGGGAGGGGACCTGGGAAACTGGCAGGAGGAATAGACACCCCCTGAGCACCCGGGACCGCGTCAAGCTTCACCAAAAGCAAAGGGAAAGGGGGGCGGTGGGGAGAAGAGGTGGCAGTGGTCCCTAAACATTTTCTAAAGGTAACCTGCTTTGTCTAGCGGCGCTTGGGTACCTGTCCCAGCGGAGCTCCAGGAAAGGCCAAAAAGTGCGAAGTCACTTGACTCCTTAAGAGCACTCCTTCCTCTTAACAGGCTGCCTCAGTCTTTTTCTTCTTTTGCCAGTGGAGATACCTTTCCGTCGGGTGACCTTTACTTTTAGGTGACAACGGGTTAGAAAATTAAAGCATTGGAGTCTAACTTCTCTCACTTTCTAATAGATTCTAAAACTTTATTCTCGCCAGGACAATGTTCCTGATTTAGTGTTTGCAGGAACGAAAAGAACTCGACGCCGCTTGGGAAAGAAGTTTATTCTGCACATCCCCATGTTTTAAGAAATGTATTATGCTTCATAGCTAACCAGACTTAGCTTTTTCTCATGATTTTCATATGCCAGTTGCCTTTTTGCCCAATGCCCAGTTTTCTCCACACTTGTAATTGATTGGTGAGCTATTATCGCCACCATTATTAGCAGACTTATTATTTTAGCAGTGTCGTTTATTTCATTGGCATCTGGTTTCTGACTGATATTGGATCCCACCCAAATCCGTTTTTCAAGTTCCCTTTTTAGATTGGCATTTCACTTGCACCCTCTCTTGAATGCAAAGGGCCCCTGGCCTCTCAGAAAGGGAAATAAGCAGGCACCGTGCTGGAATGATCTCCAGGCATCTGTAGTTCAGGCCAGTGGCCTTCTTGCTTTGGGAAAAGCTAAATATTAACCTTGAGGTTATAAGACTATTCAAAGTCTCTTTGCCTTAATTTTATTTATATTTGGCCTTTAAAGATTGTGTTCATGACGATGACAGATACATGAACCCCACAAAAAAATGTGGCATTCCCTAAACCTCACCATATATTTTACACAAGAATGTTGTGTCTGTGCAGGGAGGCAATGTACATGGGTAACATTTTAGCAAATTGTTCAGAGTCATTGACAAAATAAACTTCAATACAAACATTTTGAATTACAAATATTAGAATTGCAATTATTGTTGCAGCTTCATAAAATAAGACCATAAAACTTTTTAAAAGTAACTTTTCCACCCCACATGCACCTGAAATTCCTTCTCTACAATGTGTACATAAGATTTCTGAAATATGGGCGCCTTAATTGGTGGCTTCTTTTCTGAATAGAAGTTTCATATTCGGATAAAGATTCACTCTCAATGAAATGTCACCCTTCTCCAACATTCTGTGTATGGTGGGGGAAGAGAGAGAGAAAGAGAGAGAGAGAGAGAGAGAAAGAGAAGCAAACTAGAGCAGACAAGTGAAACCACACATGGGCAAACTGAAATAAACTCCTTTCTAAAAATGACTAAAGAGAGGAGTAGCAAAGGCCTCATAGAAATGATCAGGCAGGGAATTCCACATCCAATGAGAAAAAGAAGTAAAAATATTATTGCCACAAAACATGGGGGGCATAGCCTAGACTAACTGACCTGGTCATGGCCCTTGGACACAATAATTTGTGAGAGCCCAGGACATACTCAGAAATGTACAATCTTCATATTGGTGGAGTGCGACTTTTTTGAAGGTTAGGTAGGGGCGGCAATGTGTGCGGAGAGGATCAAATGAGGATTGATTTGTAATGTAGGGGAAGTAGGGAGTACTAGACACAAAACTTTAGGGCACCAATGCTTGGCCCCATTTTACAAATCTCATGTAAATCTCAAAAAGTCCTCAATTTCTCAAATTTTTTTAAGGAGCTATTCTTTCCACTTGACAAATTATGCATGACTTTTTCCTTTCCCCAAACACCCATATCCAAACCCTAAGATATATATTGTAAGAGCAACACACCCTTCAGAAGTTCCTTTAAGTCACATTTTTAGATATGTGGAAGTTTGGTGACTAAGGTATATACCAATGATTTGGGAATTTTTTTTTTACATTTGACTTATTTCTTGAGTCTTTAAAGAAATAAAAATAAATGAAGAGAAGAAAGGTTATCTAAATTTGTATGGAAATTTGCATTTTGCATTTTGATACAAAGTAGAGACGATAAAGCAAACAAAATAACCTGCATGTGGTGGTCCCCCTCCTCAATAATTATCCTCAATAGGACAAATGTGAAGGTCAGAACAAGTAGCATCTGTCAATACAAAGTAAAACAGTTTGGCAACAGCCAGATAATGAGGGAAGATTAAGATCTTGACTTGGCAAATTGATCAAAAATTATCTTGCAGTATACAGAAATATAATTAAATATTGGTCTAGTTTAAGGTTCATATATTATATGCTCTGCAGTGCTGGCCAGATAAATGACCACAAGGAAAAAAATCCTTGAGAGAGAACAGGCTTGCTGTGGAAACAGATTTAAAGAAATTCGTTTGTGGAAAGTTTCTAACATTTTTATTACATAGGTAATATTTGCAAATTCAAACATTAAACAGGAGTGAAAGCTGGGGAAGCAGGAGAGGGGGAGAAAATTACACAATATTTACAATTAAGAGTTTTAATGTTGTATAATTATAAGACTTTTTTATATAATACCCTCAAGTCATAAGGTTAATACTAATATTGGTGAACAATAGGTCAATTCTGTCATGTTTGTGTAATTAATGGGTCGCTGTGATTGTACCTGATTTCCTATTGAACAAATGCTTCTTATAGGTAGAAAAATTAGAAAGTGCAGAAATTTGCAGTTTGTGGTTCCTTTTTGAAAAGAGAATTATTGCAGAGCCTTTTGACTTTATATTTTCTTTATGGAGCGCATGTTTGTGTGTGTGTATTTTTTCACCTTTCACATCAGTAATACCTGGTGTGTGTGTGCATGTGCGTGTGTGTGTGTGTCTGTGCCTCTGTGTGTGTGATTTTACCCCTTAGTATGCCTGTGTCACTCAATACTTGGGACTGGAAACTATTTCTTCATCTCCAAATCTGGCATGTCTTTCACTATGATTGTCCCTTTTGCCTTCTGTGCCCAGTATGGTAATAACATTCCTCAGGGCTGTGGCCTTGGTATTTGACACAGCTATGTGTAGTCCTAATCTATATTGGGGTCAGGATTAGACAGGCCTTGAGGACGATAGTGGCAGAGGTGATCTGAAATAGTATATGATCCAAAACTATATTTGAATTACATTATGTTTATATTTAAATGTAACTGCCAACTCTCCAATTCCCTACCACCCAGATCAAACCTGCTTTCCACATTCAGTCATGAGGAAGTTCCCACTTCACAAAATTCTTTAGCTCCTGTTTGGAAGCAGTTTAACTTTCAAGTCTACAAGGATTAAAATATTCAGTGTATCTTCCATTACACATAGAGCATCACCTTTGTTTGACATTGTACTTCAATCTATTTTTTCAGTCTTTTCTCCCAGTTTCTAGAGATGTATTTTTCATGTTAGTACACAAAAATAGTACAGAAGAATCATCTGGGGATCTTAGGGTCCATCCTAGGAAATCTTATTTCAAAATTCAATGTTAGGTCCAATGAATCTGTATTTTTAACAGAATTCTCCAGATGATTCTTATGGAGAGGCAATCTATGCAATCCACAGTTTGACAAGCACTGATCTATAGGAAGAGATTGTCCTTTGGAAACATTCCACTTGACTTGTGAAGTGAATTCCTTTACTGTCCCTTAATGTCACTCTAACATGTTTTGTATCCTTGCCACCATTTTTAGTTTTTTTCTTAAACTCTTTTCATAAAATCACTGTTTCTAATTTTTAAAACAAAAGAAGAAAAGTCTGTGCCATGTCATTCTAGGTACTGCACAATCTCTTTCCGTCCTTTTGCTGGAACACTTTCCCTCATACTCCTTCTTTCCTATCCTAAATTTAAAATTCCTTACTTATTTTGGTGACCATTTATTGGTTCCTATTTCTTCTTTAATCTCTGCCATGTTTGGTTTTGTGGATCATCCTGCTTTGATGGTATCTCCCTTGACTGGTAAATACTGCCTTCTAGTGGTTCTTTATCTTCCCATTACCCCCACCCTTATTAAAATTAGTCATCAAGGTGCGCATTCCTTCTCTTCTCCCCTTGAATTCAAAAGATAGATAGGATTTTCCAAAATTTTGAATTTCAGGGAGCAGTCAGACTAGGACTTTTAAATTGCAGAAGCTAATTTAGACATGTAGAAAAAAATCACAAAAATATTTGTCTAAAATATATAGCTCCAAAATATTTTAAAACTATGATTTTTAATAATTTCCCTTACAGGAAAGCTTTACAGATTGAAGTTTCTTCTTTACTATGTTGTTTACCCAAATGGAACACAAAGCCTACTGAAACCCCAAATAATCTCCAAATTGATATAGCAGTCATAGATAGATATATCTTTCTGATTCTGGTATTATTATCTCAGTGTGGCATGGCAGAGGAAAGGTTCAAGTAATATGGAGATGCCTGTGATGTTCGATCTCATAATTTCACAGTGATTAAGAAGAGAGTTCCTTTTCAATGCTTCCTTCCATGGGAGCCCAGAATAAACTTGTTCTGACAAATAGGAAAATATGATATAAGAAATTGGATATTATTAACTTAGTAATTGGCACAATTCTTCCCATTTTTTCCAATTTGACAACCATTTATTCTTTAAAGATAGTAGCTTCAAGATGGGAAATAAAAATAATACATAAAGCAAATGAAAACAATATAGTCTTTGAATATATGAGTACTAAGCTGAGCCGCTTTTAAAAACAGAACATTTTTTAAAATGATGTTTTATTCAATGTGAGCATGAATGCAATAATGATGGTTTGGTTATTTATGTGTAGGAAACAGTTTCCTGAAAACATAGATATGGAGAAAATAAGGCCTCTATAAATCCATAGGCATTTTATTATTACAGTACATTTCCTCAGATTCTCTTTAATTACACACCAAATATAAATCAAAGTATAAGGTACATATGTTATTGAAGACTAGAAACAGGATTAAAGAAGTTTAACTGTGCTCAGATATTCAGAAATAAAAGTTGTGTACACAAAACCACAATTCTCGAATAGATGATATCTTTTTCAGCTAAGGTGCAGCCTTAACTATAACAAAGAATGGTTTACCAGTTAGAATCAGTTAACATGTATGAATCTTCTGAAAGTACCAGTGGCTGTTCTCCAAAACTACTAATGTCTAAAATACATCCTTTAATAATATCCTTCAACAAAATATGCTAAAGTGATAAAGTCTCTAAGCTGGTCATTTAGTAATTTCTTTATTGCCTGACTTTCCCCTGTAAGTCTTGTAATGAATTATAACAAAAGTGATAAGCTTAGTGTCAAACGCACCATAACAATCTATTTTTACTTCTCAATTCCTAAATAATGTCATCTTAAGAAACTTTTACATTTTCAGTGGGAATATACTTCCCAAACTATTTGCTTATAACTCTGTTGTGATATTAATTTTGATGATGATTTTGAGAAAGTAGACTCCTGCTTTAAAAATGACTATATTAATCCAGTGGAAATATCTGGATTTTAGAATGGTAGAGACTGATTATTTTCCTATATAATTTTAGAGCTTGGAAATCACCTAACACAACACCTTCATATTATATGAAAGGAAACTGAATTCCAGAGAGCCTAAATAACTTACCCAGAGTCACATAGTTAATTAATGGCAGGGCTGGGGTTAAAACTCAAATCTTCTGACTCTCTATCCAGTTGAATATTTGTTGACTGAAGTAATTTCAGAGCTGTGTCATTTTCCTATGACAGTTTTGCTAGATGACACAAACATCATACCAATATTAAGAAGTCTATGATTTAATTTGTGTATGTTGCATATATTTAATAGTTTTTCTGTTTAATTTGCTTTTGTCACAGTGATAAAAATGCTTTCTAATGGGAGTAAATATTTGTGTTCTTTAACTAAGGAGAATTTCCAAGAATTTGTCAAAGTTTCTATGTACATGTTTCTATGTATAATAGCTATACCATTCTTTGTATAAGCTGGCATCTGCTCATGTCTCATTTAAATATTATGAAAATAGACCCGTAGTCTCAGAATTCAAAAGTAAAAATTCAGAAAGCATTGTTTTGTGGAAAACAAACAAGGGATACCCATATTTAAAGGTAAAGAAATAATGCTTGAGGATGAATAGGGAAGCCTTAGGATTCTGTCCATGAATGTATTTTGTTTCCCATGATGCCATATTTAAGCTTGAATCTCAGAAAATATCAATTTGTGTTATAAAAAGGCATTCAGCTGATGTAAAGATTAACATTTAAAAAACAAAACAAATAATATTTAATTTTCTTAGATGCTGTTTTTTAATGTCATTATCTTGCTTTGTTATTCACATACAAATATATTTCTTTCTTAAGAGTTATTTTAGGGAATGTAAATCAAACCTCATTGAGATTTCAATTCACTCCAGTTAGAATGGCAATCATTGAGAATGAAAATAATAATAAATGCTGGTAAGGATGTGGGGACAAAGATACACTCATACATTGTTGATGGGACTGTGGATTAGTACAACCACTTTGGAAAGCAATATGGAGATTCCTCAAAAGACTAGGAATAGAACAACCATATGACTCAGCTGTCCCCGTCCTTGGTAAATATCACAAAGATCTAAAATAAGCATACTATAGTGATACAGGCACATCAATATTTAAAGCACCACAATTCACAATACCAAGTTATGGAACCAGCCCAGGTGTCTGTCAACAGATAAATGGATAAATAAGATACACACACACACACACACACACACACACACACAAAGGTGTTTTACTCAGCTATAAATAAATATGAAATTATGGCTTGAGCCAATAAATGGATGAAACTATAGAGCATCATGCTAAGTGAAATAAACCTGATCCAGAAATTCAAGAGTAGAATATTTTCTGTCACTTACAGAAGCTAGAGCAAAATAAGGGTAAAAGGGAGAGATTCCATGAATAGAACATTCAGTGGAGTACAGGAAGGGAGGGAGGACAGGAAAATCAAGGAACTGTGGAATGAAATTGACAAAATTTTGCTATGTACATATATGAATATACCACAGTTAATTTCACTTTTATCAATAAAGGACCATTTAAGAGCAATAAATAACTAGAAGGAGGAGCAGTAGAAGAAGGGTAACCCAGGGAGGGAAGAAGGGAAGGAAAGAAGAGGACGAATGGGGGACTGAAGTGAAGCAAATTATATTCCATGCATATATGACTATATCAAATTGAACCCCAATGTTATGTATAATTTTAATGCACTTAAAAACATTACTAAAGAGATATTATAATATAAATAAGCCATCTAGACTTTGGATCCAATATCTAATCCTTTTGCTATGTTAAACTTTCTGCCTATCTGGTTAGCACGCACAAACGGATACTAACTGATTACTTCAATAGCAAGTAAGTGAATTTATTTCTATTTTGATTACCTTTCTAATTGCATCATGAATATTCCTCAGCTTCACATTATTGCATGCATTTAAAAGTTTTATTATAATTAAACACACAACTACTTAAGACTCATGCCTCTGTTCCTCTTTTATAAATGATTATACTCTATTCAAAATATTATGACATGTCTATTCTTTTGGTAAATGACAGTTTCTTCAAATGTAAATTTTAAATGAATAAATAAGGCAGACTGGAATTTTCTCAAGAAGGTTGACATCTTTTTTCTATTTTTCTATTTTTTTTTGCAGGATCCGACTGGAATATTCTCACTAGATAAAACCATTGGCCTTGGTACTTATGGAAGAATCTACTTGGTAAGTGAGATTAGATTATTTATTGATTCTTCATTTTCTAACAACAAAAATAATAGTGAGTTGGACCCCCACATTGCAAGTCAAACAATGTAAGAACATGTCATTTCACTGTGAGAGATGAATCAAATTAAGATAGATTAACGACATCTGTAAAACTTGTTGTTTATTGTTACTAGAGATGAATTTGTGAATCTAGAGTGGACCAATCCACCTCACAAAATTGGATTAGTGAATCTATCTTGAAACAACCAATGCAACATATATTCTAAAAATTATTAGCAGAAAATTAATACAGTTGCCACTGCAAAGGGGAACTAATTCAAATGAAATGTACCCAAATAATAATATTACTTTAAGATAATAATAATATTATCTGTGCCATTCTAATTATCCACATTCAACTTTAAACTGAATGTTTTATAAAAAGGAAAGTTTTCATGAAATTCTCTATCACACTGCATGCATGAGTGTGCATATGTGTGTGTGATGAAGTTTCTAACAAGAAAAAATCCTGCATTCATTTAATGATTACATATTAAGTCCCAGGTATGGCACTCTGTTATTCTCCATGGATAAAGTGCTGCACAAAATAGAAAATGATTCTTGTTTTTCTCAGGCTTATGATCTAGAAATGTATGTATATATGTGTGTATGTGTGTAGAGGGGTTGGAGGAGCCACATAAGTAAGCACACACACACACACACACACACAGAGAAGAAAAGCCATGAAATTTCAGTTGTGATATATTATATGTAATAAAATTCCTAGTAAAATAAAAGCATAGAATTGGGCTTGGGACCTTCATTTATATTGGAGTGTCAGTGTTGATCTCCAAACTCTTGGATATTGACAGTTGCTACCAGGAGGATAAATATGAGCTAGGTAACCAAGAAAAGGCATTGTTGGGGAGGATATTGTCAATACATTCTGCGTAGAGGCAGGGGAAGACTTAAGCATTGCCATGGGGTTGAGAGTGCATTGGAAGTCCTACCACTTTTGATTCTAAAAAACAGGGACAGTGCCAGTATTTATGCCAAGTTTTTCCAAGTACCCTTTCCACACTCTTTAATTTGCATACAACATAAGGTTGTAAATGAATACAATGTTCTTTCCCAGGCCTGTTCCTTCGAAACAAAATTATTTTTCCTAAACTGATCCTGATGACAGGCCCTGTATATGTGGGCCATGTAGATATATCCAGTTACAGTCGTAGTGGAAGGGGCTGCTCTCTAATTCAGATAGTGGCACCCTCTACTTACTGATACTTGCATCTCTGAGAATTTATTTTCCCAGAACTGGTTTCTTTTCTTACTCACCTAGTTGGGAGGGGTGATACTTCCTAAACATTGCACAAAAGCAACTATGGCATAGAATTTGAGTATTACAAAGAGCATATGGACAGGTAGGTCCTACAGGCAGAAAGAACCTTGGTGAGCACAAGGAACAGAGAATGCCAGTATTTATAACAAAAGATTTTTAAGCCATTTTGACCTTAGCTATGTATGGAACCAATAATCTATAGACAGTGATATGATTCAGATTCAAATATATTATTTATGCTATCTTAATTGTATCCTACACTGATTTGTTAGTTAACATTTGTGTGATCTTGGTCAGTTTTGCCACTTAATAGAAAATTACACTTTTTGCATAGACAGAAGAAGTACCTCTTCTTTATGACACATTTACATTTTCATGACTTTATATATATATTGTAATTCCTGAGGGGTGTGTGTGTATGTGCCTGTGTGGGTATATACATATTTCTTTTGACTCAAAGGATTGGAGTCTTCTCCACCATCAAATATTAGAAGTAATCTCAAAAATAAGGTAAGAAGTAAAGGTAAGATTAGACAACACAGGGGGAGAGTTTCTCATCATTATTCATCAGAACTGTGATACCATGCCAAGAAGAAGTGAAGATGGTAAGCAGGTAAGTTGTGCATGAGAATTTCCTATTAAGTATAGTATATATTTTGGTAAAATTCACTGAATTCTATAAGTTTAAACAAACACATATAGCCACATACCTACTAATAGCAATTTTCAATATATATCTTAAGTTAATGACAGCCTACCTTCAAGGGATATTCAACCACTTCATTGTGTGATATCCCAGGTAATGTGGTATGATTATAGTTGTCATATACTTTTACTTTCACATAATCATACAATACTACTGTTCTTTTCCCTCTGTACCCACTACTATTTTCTTTGGATGGCAATTAAAATAAATAAGTTTTTTAAATTAATTTTTAGTTTAGACATTTCTGAAATTTTCATTTCTTTATGTGGGTCCAAATTTTTATCTGGTATGAAGAACTTACACTTGAAGAATTTCCTGTAATGTTTATTATAGCTCAGGGCTTCTAGTAATACAATCTCTGACTTGGCATGGAAAATATATATTTCTCATGCATTTATGAAAGACATTTACACTGGGCATATGATTCTGGATTGATATGTATTTTTTCAGCATATAAAGGTGGCACTCCATTGTCATCTGGCTTATATTGTTTCTGAAGTTAGCTGTAATTCTTATTTGCATCTTTGTATTTTTTCTCTCCCAGCCTTTAAGACTTTCCTCTGTTTTTCATAAATTTAAATTTGTAATGCATTGAATCTTATCGTTTGTGTGCATGTATGTTTTGATGGGATATTTATCACAGATAAGAGTTAGAGATCTTTGGTGTTCTCTGAGCTTCTTAGATGTGTGGTTTGAAATATTTCATTATTTTGTGGGAATTTTTGGACTTTACCTCTTCAGATAATTCTTCTGCCCTGTTCTCTTTCTTCTTCTTTAAATCCAATTTTATATGTGATAGGATATTTAATATTACCCACAGTTCTTAGTTTCTCAGTTTTGATGTGTAGGTTGCTGTGGGTGTTTTCATTCTCTTTTTTCCTTTGTTTCTGTTTGGATCACTTTTTTCCCCATCTTCACTTTCACTGATTCCTTTCTCAGCTCTTTTAAGTCTACTGAGACTAACAAAGGCATTCTTCTATTCTATCACTTTCTTTTCATTGTTAGCATTTCTAGTTAACATTTTTATATTTCACATCTTTGCTGAAGTCCCCTACTTGTTCATGCATGTTTTCCATATTTTTCACCAAAGCTTTCCTTGTATCAATCATAGTTTTGTCAAGTTTTGCCACTGATGGTTTCAACAGCTGAGCCATATCTGAGGCTACTTATGTTGATTGCTTTCTCTCTTCAGAATGGACTTTCCCCCCTCTTTCGTGCATCTCAAATTTTCTGTTTAAATGTCAGACACAGTATATGGATTGGTATAGATTGAAATGAATATTATTTGTGCCTTGAAGTGTGCACCCTTGTTCAGCTAAGTTGTTAATGTTGAGGTTGAGTCAATCCAAACGAAATAAACTATGTTTGGATTATGTCATTGCTGTGGTTACCCTCAGTTTACCACCAACTTCAGATTCCTCTGTTACCTTGTGCTTAGTGTGGGAGTTAGCTTTATGGAGAGTTTTTCTCAATATTCATGTTCTACTTTCCGACCTTCCCTGTCTACATGGGCCTCAGAGAGATTCTCTCTCCATGCTCTTGTCCTTTCCTAGTAGTATGCTGCCATTGCTTCTTACTAAGTGCTTGTTCACACCTGGTGTTGTAAAGCAGAGAGGAATTCTCTGCTTTCCTAGATCTTGTGACTCTGGGTCATGGGAATGGGGCTTTCTTAGTTATCCTGACACTTTCTTAGTGGTAGACCACACTTCTAATCATTTTGGCTCAGAACTAATTATTTCTTTCCTCCCAGAGTAAAAGACAATATGTTTTTAACTTTCCCCATTTGCAGTAGATCTTCTGTACCCTGGAAGGAATAGGCTTTGTTGTCTTTTCCCTAGAGATTTAGAATTTTTATTCTTTACAAGAAGAGGAACTGACTGAACTGAGTTCTAGCCCTTTCCACTGTGGTGGCTTTTCTTTACCAGGTCTGTAGCATAAATCCATGTAGAAAAGCCTGTGTGTGTGTGCGTGTGTGTGTGTGTGTGTATATATAAATTTCGCTTGTGTTTGTGGCTCCCAAGGATTCTGTCCTCTCATGGAAGACCACACTTGGTCTTTAGCAATTCATTAGGGAATAGTTTAATTCTTTATACCTGCTTCTATGGTGATCCTGTCATCCACTTGCAGCCACAGGTGAGCTAGTGCTCATGTCCATCTCTCCTTCCAGGCACTTTTCTTTCTTCAGACTTAAGCTAGTTTGGTTGTCTTGAGACTTTTCTCTGGATTCAAGAAAAGTAGTGATTTTTAAAATTATTCAGCTTGTTCATGTTGTTAGATTAGAATGAGTATGTTTTCCAGATTTCACATCCTCATCAGAAGTAAGAAATCTATGTCAATTCTTTATGGTTGAATCTTCATGAAATATTTGCCATATGCTAGGTCATGTGCATATTCATAGTTCCTAAAAATGTAATGTGAAACTATTCAGATCCAGAAATAGAAAACATCCTCTACCATCAGATTTTCAAAGTATAAACCTGTTATAGAAAATAGTTGCTTTCAGCTTTATTTCTACCACAGAGATTCTCCCTGCCACTAACTGACTTGACACCCTTTTTTTCTATCTCAAATTTTCTTCTGCAAAAAATTTGGGAATGCTGTCACTTTATATTGTTACCACCCTCATGTAAAACAATCTGGAGTATGTACTAAACACTTTCAAATGTTCATCCTCTCTACATCAACAATTCCACTTTTGGAAATCTTTGATAACCTTCTAAGACATAGTAAAAGCATATAGATACTCATTGCAGTAGAAAGGTAGCATATTGTGGTGAAAAGGGACTGCTTTGACACAGGCAAATCTAATCCAGTGCTTATTTTGTCATTAATGAGCTATGACCTTGAGCAAGTTATTTAACCTCTAAGTATAAATTTCCTTATTTAAAAGATGGAGCTAGTAATACTTACCTTGCAAGGTTTGATGAAATTTAGAAACAACATGTATAAAATGTTTGATCTATGGTAGATGTCTATTAAAAGGCAGTCAATACTCTCATTATTGTTGCTGCTATTTTAAAAAAGAAAAATTCAGTAACACTCTAAATAAAAAAAACAGTGTGACTCTGCATCATGCACAACTAGAGAAAAGAGAAGTTGTGCTCCATTTGTGTACAATGGGTTGAAAAGCATTCTGCTGTCATGTGTAACTAATTAGAACAAATAAAAAAAATGATTTTTAAAAACCCAAATGGAAATGAATTACCTTGTGCCCAGTCAATGTATCATTTTCCTTGAAAGCAGTGTTCATTAAAATATAGTAGTATAGAACCATGCTTAAGGTATTAAGTATTCCTTATTATATATACATCCTGATTATGATTATGTTTAAACATGCAGATAAAATGGTGAATTAAGTGTTTAATAATGAGACATTGTGTTTTTATTTCCTTTTTTTTTTTTTAAATTTTGGTACTGGGGATTAAACCTAGAGGTGTTGAACCACTAAGCCTCATTTATTTTGAGATAGGATCTTTGTTGCCTAGGGCCATGCTAAATTGCTGAGACTGGCTTTGAAATTGTGATCCTCCTGTCTCAGCCTCCGAAGTAGGTGGAATTACAGGTGTGTGCCACCACATGTGGCTGTGTTTTTCTATATTTTTATTAGCCTATATTTATATTATATATGTAAATATTACTTAAATACTATTTACATATATATTATAAATGTGTCTACACAAATATGTGTGTATGTATAGATATACATTTATATAATTACATATTTATATATTATACAATTTACATATAATCAGGTATATACATCTACATATAAATGAATGCCAAATGCTGTATATGTAACCTGTACAACAAAATGAAAGCATCATATGATTCACAATGTCACAGTGACTCATAGAGTCCTTTGCTTTCTCAGTGCTGCCAACCACATCCCCTGCTGGTGTTTGTTTTGGTTAAATTCTCTCCAGTATCTTCCAGCTTGTTTCCAAGGCTCCATTCTCTGGCAATTTTCCAGCTGTCTACTGAGGTCTGTGTACATTGAAAAGAAGACAGAGTCTCACACTCCACATTATAGACCTTTTCCTTTCCTTCTTTTTCTTCGAATTAGATGTCTATCATCCCACCCTTTCCTACCTCTTGCCAATAACAACTTGACTTGAAATTGTGGGATTTATTTTCCTCTTTCTTTTTAATAGAGTGAAATACTGCTCTTCCTTTTTTCTCTAGTAGAATTAGAAAATATAGTTTCCTCTTCACAATTAACTATTACTTTCATAGCTTAGGGGCCATCATTTGAATTTGAGGAACATTTAGCATTTGGGCATGTAAAGCCATTTGTGCAAAAAGAAGTGGAACTAATTTTTTGATGATAATGTAAAAAAATTTTGCAAGGAACAATGTACACAAAGAGACCACAGTTGTTTTATAAAATAT
Source organism: Glaucomys volans (assembly GCA_020662805.1). Classification (NCBI taxonomy): domain Eukaryota; kingdom Metazoa; phylum Chordata; class Mammalia; order Rodentia; family Sciuridae; genus Glaucomys; species Glaucomys volans. The sequence goes on along the minus strand of JAJEJO010050692.1, from coordinate 187,140 downwards.
TAAGAAAGAAATCAAAAGTTCTTTATTGTGGCATAGATGAACTCGGCAACCTCACTCTCACTGGCAATCAACCTGTCACTTGACTTTTCTGGACTCATTTTGTCAATTGCAGTAGACATATGTTAGACTAGATAATTTTCAGAGTTTCTTCTAGATTTGGGCTAAAACACCTTACAGTGCCTGAGACTCAGTAAAATGGAAGCTATTCTTATTCTTTTTGTCATCAGCCTAATAATAATAATCTGATAATCCCTTCCCCACCTTACACAATAGAAGTTGATTATTGGCTATTAGTTGAAGTATTTTCATATTTCACCAAATAAATATTTTCACATTTCATCATGTTCTTCCTTTTATTCCCTTCTATTTCAACATCTGATGGAGTTGATATTTTGCATAGTAACTACTTATGACATCCAAACTGGGTAGCAGAAAAACCAGAAAGGCAGGGATTCTTCATTATATGTTATTTTTATCTAGCACCATTTTAAAAACATAATGCTAGTGAGGTAAATCAGTGAACTCCTCTTCCAGAATGAATGAGTTCACCTTGACCTTCATAACTTCTTGATTGCATAGCTAACACCAATCACCTGCTCCCACATTGCCATTTGCAGGCAGTGAGAACAGAAAAAGGAAAAGACTCATGACAACCATGTTAAGCAAAGGTAAATTCACCTGAAATATGGCAAACAGCCATGGATAGCTCTAAAGCCTACTTACCACATATGCCTGATGCCTAGTTGGAATGCAATTAATTGTAGAAAAAGGATGCCACACCTAATTTTTTATTGTTCTAAAATTTAAAACATACCTAGATCATAAATAAGCATCTGATAGAGTCATCTTCATCTTGGTAGTCAGCAGATTTAGACAGGTATATGAAGTTGTGACTATTACAGACATAGCATATGCCAAATTGTTTACACTCTGGAAGTGCACCATTGAATATGGAAATTTCTTTTCAAAACACTGTCTAATGCATCACTCTTAAATTGTTTGCTCTTTAAATCACTGCTTGACACAGTGCTCTTACTTGCAAGTTTCACAAGATAGGTGAGATTTAGGATTATTAGTTAAATTTTCTGGATTGGAATTTGGGGCAGGGAATGGCAACAGAAAAGAAGGAAAGAAATGCTGCCCTCAAAGTTGATGACATACAATTTATGATAGTTTAAATTAAGTCTCAGAAACATGGTGCTGACATTTGGGTTGCCTAGCCACTAGGCCTATTGGATGGGGGTTTGAGTATTTTTCCTTTTAGGCTGAAATTATACTGTTTATTTGCCTACCAAATGTCTAGCACTGTGAATGCTTTCTTTTTAGGTAGGAAAGTTTTCTCACATCCTTGCCATTTTGCAAATATAGCTCAATTAAGTCAGCCAACAAATATTACTTGAGCGCCCATAAAGCACTAACACTGTGTATTTCATTATACGTTGCAAGTCACTAACGTGGGAGCTGAAGTTAAAGCTTAATTGAGGCCATAGGCATAGTAGGCTGTTGTGTCTTCATAGTGCAAGTCCAGAGCCACTTCTTGTTCCACCTTCTTCCTGTGACATTGCTCCCTCGTGATAATGTGCCTGAAAAGTGAAATTCAGTCTTTGTTAAGTAACCTCAAGCTGCTATAGCATAGGAAACATTAAATGTATCCATTAAATAAAAACATTGGTTTGAATGTTTAAAATTTTCCATAATAAAAAGTCTTTAAAATACTTATTGAATGCTTACTATGTCCTAAGCACTGTGTTAAGTACTAGATGCTTGTTAGAATGATCGGGAACATCTTGGGGGATAATTTTTGTTGATTCACTTTAAGTAGAGGTAATGATGGAAGTATTTCCCTTGTAATTGTGTCATCTCATTTGAGAAAAGAGTGATGGGCAATAGGAATAAACAGGGGAGCTGGGTGAGATTGGTGATAGAAAAGAGAAAAGAGGAATGTAGTTTTATTTTCCTGGATGTACAAAATATAATGAAGCTTCTAACTTTCTATCTAGTAAGAATTCAAGAACAAGTTTTTCCTCAATAAGAGAACAGAGGTTGAATGTTTGTTCTGGGGGTGAAAAGAACCAGCATAGGCTAAATAAATTAAGACTCAGGGGACCAAATTAGTGGAAAGTGCTCAGGCTTAAAGGCCTTGGAGAAAATGGAATATTTCTATCTTGGCCATGACATCTCTCCAACTGTGGAATATAAACCCAGGTCTCTGAATTGTAGGCTTGTATTTTTTTCCTGTGTTATTCTAAAATTTACTTCTGTATCTCAATAAATCTTGAGGAAGGAAGAAGTTAATAGAAAGATAGGAACAAAAGGGGGAAGTAAAAGTCATATGTGTGATTTCTGTTCCCAAGTATCCATAAAAAAATTTTCACAATTACTGAAATATGTTTAATAAGTTCACAAATGTAGATGGGGAGCAATTCAAATTCCATCTGTGGAGTTTCAGGGTAACAAAAATCATTATCTCATTGCTGCAGCTACTTAATCCAGTTGATGAATATAAAGTAGTCCCAGGGACAGAGAAAACAAATTTAAATGTTTGTATACAAATAAATATTTTTAACCAAAAGTTATGACTAATAAATTATTTATATAATGGTGGCTTTGGTCAATCAAATAAAAGCATGTCAACTGTAAAATTCCTTGTTAAACATAATATAAATCTCTGCATGAGAAGAAATAATAGTTAATTAAAATAAACATACAAAATTGCCTATTTGATACTTAGCTTGTATACATAAAGCTGCTTTAAATGTATCAATCTTAGGAAAATTTATGTAGACAAGTTTTTTGTTTGTTTGGTACCAAGGATTGATCCCAGGGGCATTTAACCAGTTAGCCACATTCACAGACCTTTTTTTTTTCACTTTTTAAATTTTTGACACAGGATCTTACTATGTTGCTTGGGGCCTAGCTAACTTGCATAGGCTGGCCTCAAACTTATGATCCTCCTGCCTCAGCCTCCTGAGCTGCTAGTATTAAAACACCTGGCCTATATGAATACCTTTTTATACACCATTTTTAAAAGTAGTGAGGTTGGGTGGGGCTGTGTTAGCAGCATTAACGTACTCTCGGTCTAATATATTGAAAAGTAGACTTTGTTGTGCTCGTATATTATGGTCAGATTTTCAGAATAAATTCATTGGAAATGGTTTAAGTTTAAAGAATTCTTGTTCTCCTTTATCCTCTAGCAGTTGACCACTAAGGACTAATTAACTAGGTCCCCATCACATTTCTTTACACAGATACTTTGAAAAATAGAATTTAGGCAGTTCATTACTTTTGAAAAGAATGTGTCCTAACATGATTTTAGGACTTTCCAATGTTCTATCATATTTATGTATCTGTGTCTAAGGTAGTTTTGGGGGTAATGCCCAAAATATGTAAAAATTAATGTGCAACTGTATCTCTCTGGTGGTGTCAAAGAAAAAGTGGAAGCTCTTAAATTTTATGTTGCATGGGCTACTCTCAAGGTAGGCACTTACAGAGAAGCCTACCAGCAAAATAAAATTAAAATATCAAAGATTATTCAAAAGATTAAACAGTACTTTATCCTGCAGTCTTATTTTTCTCTGTTCATCTGCACTTAGTTTATAATAAATTATTCCTCTCTCATACCATGGAGAAAGAAAGGGAAAGTGATATATGAATTGTGTGTCTCTTAAATTGGATAAATAATGATATGGGTTTATGTGCAATTTGTTTTAGAAAAATAAGAAAGAGTCTTTTAGGTTTGTCCTTTTTCTGCAGAGTTCCTTTATGACTAGGAAAAGAAGGTTGGATTGTTCAGAGTCCCCTGAGGGAAAAGAAGATTGATTATATTCTAAGCACTGCCAGTAACTTTTTGTATAAATCATTAACTCTGAAGAGCAAAAAACAAAACAAAACAAAACACCACCACGATCAAAAAGGATAAGTCTAAGAGGTCTCAGAGAAGGATGACTTTTCTTGACATCGATAAAAAATAAATAATTTATTTAGTATACAAACTTGCTGAGAAAATTTAGAGACTTAAATTTTAGTCTCTTTTAGAAACAGTGACCCCACGTTCCTAACAGTGGGTAACATTCACTGAGTGCTTACATTTTACCTAGTCCTTAAATTTCACTTATATCTCATAAGAGCATGAAATGAGTACCATTGCTGTCATTATCCTCACATTTAGAAAAGAGTGAGGAAATTGAATGTGCAAGAGCTTGAGTTATTGAACGAATTAATAAAAATAGTACACTGTGAATTCAGGTGTCAAACCAAAATTTTCCTAGTCCCTAGGTGTGTGCTCTTAACCCCTACTATATTATATTCATCTAAAAATGTACAACCCAGAGTCAAAAAGCATTCAACTAGATCATTCAGTTAAAAAAAAAAAAAACTGTCTGCCCAAGTGAAAAAGAGCCCAAGTTTACAGAAAACTAGGGAACTGTGGTCAGTGATGAAGATCATTAATGATGTATCCTTCCAGCATATTTGTTTTCCTCATGGTGGGCTATAAGATAATCTAGTCTGAGGGTCTTTTCCTGGAACCTAATAGAATTTCAAAAGTGGATGAGGACAAGCAGATAGGCTTTATTGGACACTACAAGCTCGTGACAGTATTCTTACCTGGAATATTGGAAGTCCTAGAAAGGTAGAGAACTACACTCTGTTACCTGTTCACTGTATTATAGTGAAAAGTGTCCCATTTTCAGAGCCAGGGACACTTTTTCTCAGTTAATGTCCATTTTCGGGGTCCAGTGGAAGAGGAAGATTCTGAAGGATCATTGAAATATAATGTATCCATTGTGAATGATTGGTTTCTGATTGTTGGGTATTTAAAAATAAATACAATTTAAAAATTACTTATTTTTAAATAGATGACTTTCTAGGAACATGAGTAAAGATTACAATATATAAAACTTAGGGGACCTTTGTTTGTTCCCTGCCGAAGAACAGAACTTCCAGAAGATTGGATGGAATCAATTACATGTAGGGCCCAAGTGGTTATAGCCCAGAAGTTTAGAGGGTAGCAGAGGAAGAGAGTTCAGAAGGTGAATGTAGATAGGGTTTGGCCTTGAGATGAGGGGATGAATGGCAGGCATGCTGTAGAATTCTCCTTATATTGTTCCTATTAGATGGGGATGCTGGGTTCAACAGAACTTATAGCTTGAGGTTTCCCTGGTGGTTAACCTCTACAAGAGTTTTGCAAGCAGCTGAATTTCTCCCACCTTGTTACAAAATAAGAGTGCTGCAATGACAGTAAGAAACCAGCTATAAGACCTGGAATGGACGCTTGAAATTTTGTTAGACTGTAAAACTACTTTGAAAATTTCTTTATGGGCAGGAACATGAATTTTTTTCTATTTTGATTTTACTCCCAGAGTACCTAATAAATAAAACACATTGCATCCATTTGGCACAAGGACATCAGGGATAAATAACAGGCAGAAATTTCAGTGTAGACTTCTTGGTATGTTTTCTGTTTCCTACACTTATGTCCTTATTTTGTTATCAGTATTTTCATCCTACAAGTAGATATTATGAAAACATTATGTATGTCTGGAAAATTTATCATATTCACCTTTGTAATCTTTTTGAGACTAGCTTATATTTTATATACATGAGTGCTTGGCACAACTTCCACTGCAACTAAAATGATGTGTGCAAGTGACTCTTTCCCAAATGACATATTTTAACAGGGGCTCTCTGCAGATGTACCTTGATGGAAAGGATTGACTCTTAAGCCAATGTGGAGACAGGTTAGCCTTTCAAAATTATACCACCTAAGAAACTTTCTATTCTATTTTTAAAAAAAAGGTGGTACTGTGTAGAGATAAATATTTCCAAAGGATGAAAATATTAGCCTTACTTTTTTATTACTTTCTGGTGAATGAGTCATTTAGGAAGCTTGAAAGAGTATGTTTTTACTCAGGGTACTGTAGTTTTCTGTAGTGTTGTTGGCATGGCCAAGTATAAGGATGGTTTCAAGAGAGCCTCATACCTTCAGGAAGATGTCTAGAACATGTTCAAATATTTCCTGACTTGGAAAATTGGCAGCCATTAGAAAGAAAAACACATATAAATAAGAGCCTACAAATGTCCTTGCTTCTCTTTGCCTTCTACCCACGCTTGCCAGTCACTGTAATGGGTTTTTTAACTACCTTAAATTTTATTAAGTTTCAAAAGAAATTGAATGGCCCAAAATATTAAACTCTAAAAGTTTTAGTAATTTGGATTTTGCAGGTTCTTCACACACACACACACACACACACACACACACACTCTGATCAATTTTTCTTGGCTTGCTTGGTAATTTTTCAGTCCCATATCCCGGGAAGTTCCTATCAGTCTGGGACAGTTGGCTACCATACGTATATGCTTGATTTATGCCCTTTCATACTTGAACAATACATAGTACTTGGTAAGAGGTAGATGTATCTTCCACTCAACTTCAGAGTACAAGTAATAGACATGAAAAATAGGTGCAAAATAGTTGAAGAGAAGTATAAAATAGAGTGGTGATATTTGTAGGTTGCAAAGTTTATTCTAGCCAGTACAATGTGAAAATTGGCTTGACTGATATTTTTCACCACTACCACTTTCACCCCCTCTAAAAATATACAGATGGAATTAAATGGCTGGTTTTTTTTTATGGAAATCACCAAAAATGTTTGCTGGCATCTGGTACACATAACCTTACTAAAATGGAAAATGGACGTTTTACATTGCATCCAAAATGCTATTAAGGACTTCTCAGGCAGATCTTAATGCCTGGACTCAGGGAATGAGATTAGCAAAACATAACTCACTGTCCACCTCCCTCCCTGGGGCCGTTAAGATGGGATGCTCTGGTATGAGGCCAGAACTTTTCAGATAAACCTTCCCTAATTTCCTCAACATTTCTGGATCTGGCAGTGGCATGAGTGATAGGTGAATTGGGCTGGGAGAGAGTTTATTTATCCATTAGAACATGACTGGTTAATTTATACAGCATAGTTTGTTTACAGAAAAAAATAGCAAAGTAACTATTTCCATGATTCCATTGAGTCTGAGTTTTAAAGCCTTCCTCACTCTACAAAACAGGAGAATTTTTACTTTATTAAGGATATCCCTATAACAACTTTTAAAATATAGCATAAAGGCAGGGGTTGTAGCTCAGTGGTAGAGTGATTGCCTTGCCTATGTGAGGCACTGGGTTTGATTCTCAGTACCAAATAAAAATAAATAAATAGAATAAACTTATTTTGTCCATCTGCAACTAAAACAAATTTAAAAATAATTTTAAAATATAGGCATATGCTCTTGACTCCTTTGGTAAATGCTCATGGCTTTTGGTTCTGTTGGTGATGTGAATTATCTTGCCAATTACTCACATTTTATATATCATTACACACTTGGCAGAAAACTATAATTCAGTTTGTATGAATTATAGTTATGGAGATTTAGTGCCTGGGGATGTGTCTCTAAGTTTATGAAACATGCCCTCAATTTGCATTAAAATATGTAGAATGAAATGTAGACCCCAGTAACTTTACTTAGCCCCCAACTTTTCATTCTGTAAAAGGTATAAGAGCAAGGACAAGATAATAGACATTACTTTAATATCTATTGCAGAATCACTATGCTGAATTATATTTTGATGGTTAATTCTATATTTTGTGGTTTTCTTTATTCATATCTTAAATTCCAAGGCTTGATGATCAGGTAGTGGGTGGGGAAAACACAGAATAGAGGGAAATAAAGGAGAGAAACAGTAGTACCTGAGAGACCTTTGAATGGAGATTGCCAGATTTGTTAAAAACAAAACAAAACAAAACAAAACACAGGATATCCAATTAAATTTGAATTTTGATGAAGAACAATTGTTTTAGTGTAAGTATATTCCAATGGTATACACATGAAATACAAATTGTTTATTTATCTGAAATTTGAATTTTATTTTGTATGTTCTTATCTGCCAAATTTATACAGACCCAACATTACCCAGGTCAGAGATTCACCACCCCCGAACCTTGTGTTAAGAAATAAGGGAAACTGCCTTTCCCACCTGGTGTGGTATGGCAGAGAATGCTGGATTGACCTATCTAAGAAGCTGCCAAAGAGTGGGTGGGGGTGGTCTTCTGGTCCTAGAATAGCTTTTGCTCCTCCCTGCTTCTTCTAGAAAATGTTGTATTCTGCTCCTTCTAGAGCCTCATAGCAAAGTAGCTTTGCTGGCAGCTGTAGGGGCCACTAAGTGCAGTTGAGTAATGAGAATTACTCACAGAGTGGCTGGGTCAAGGAAAGAAGGAGAGTTTTATCATCAACATGCCAAGTAGATTTTTTGCCTGGTCAGTCCCTTAGGCTGAAGAAGAGAATCCAAGTTACTCTGGATTTTGCGCTTTATTGTTTTAGAAGGGCTCTGGACTGGTAAACTGATTGGTAACTTTTCAGTTTAATTATACTTAATATGGGCACAAACACCTAGTATAATTGCAATAAATATTAATCAGTGATATTGGTAATTTTGTTGAGAGACCTTATGTTCTATCTCACAGGCCAGACTATCACTGGTTTCAATCTACAGATTAGTCACAGAAAGACCATTTGTGTCACTTAGCACCTCATTGGATGTGGTTCATTTCTCTGAATTGTAATTTAAATCACTCTTTTTACCTAGGCACTGGGAAGTTTACCTTAAGAAAGGATAAAAAGGGCATGACTGGCATTTATATAGTGTGAAATTGAGAGAGATTGGCAGCAGAACTGCTTAAATATACCATCACATCACTCTCTCCTAAATCCATCAACCTAGCCCAAAGATTGTACCATTTTTCTCCATTTTGTAAAATAATGTTTCCTCAAGGACAATTGACAATCTCCAAAGAAATAATGCTTCTGCAAATTATAAGTAGGTTGATAAAGTAACAGAAAGACATTGGAGGTCCAGAGTTGATGTGGTATTGCTGGTTATGCCTTCTGTGGATTTGCTCAGATTCTAAGTAGAAAGAGAAATAGAGTCATGATCTGTCAGCTTGCTCAGGGACCTCGTTTGCTGGATTTTTACCATTAACCCTCTTTCTAGTGACTCAAGCTCCTAATTAAAAAATAAGAAAGACGACCACGCACTCTAAGTGTATAGATAAAAAAATTGAATTTTAGCCAATGACCATTCAAAACAGCATTAATTAAGTTCTTACTATATACCGAATACTATTCTATAAACTTTATGGGAATTAACTTATTCAATCCTGATAGCAATCACATGAGGTAATTTTTATAAGTATTCTCATTTCATATGTGAAACGGAGGGGTAGGAAGTTAAGTAACTTGTATAAAGTCACACAGTATGTGGCTGGTCCACCTTTGAATCCAGATTTCACTGGACTACAAAGTCTTCACTTTTAACTATGCCATATAAAACTATAAGAGAATTGTTAGGTACAAAAAGAGCACTCTTCTATGAGACATAGATCAGTGAGGACCTGGAAAGTAGTTACACCAAGCCTACAAGGAGTGTTTATGATGAAACTCCAGAGTATACAACTTTCCTAGTTTCAATAGCATTATCATTTTCCCTCAATAAGTCTCAAAGTGTCTTTCTGATAAAAGCCGATTTAGAGAATTGTCTTTTAAAAGTCATTTGACAAAGCCAGATTACGTGGTACATTTTATGACGAACATTGGAAACTATGTGAGAAAGTAATTAGCCATTCATGAAGTGCTTGTTCTGAGTGGTAAATAGTTAAGAAGTATTCAATTAAATTTTCTCACTGAGAGCCAGCTGTTTTTTAAATAATAAATTTTACATAAAATATTTCAGCATCCCAGTATGCAATACAGAATATAGATTTTGGAGCCAAGCAGAACAGAAAAAAAAATAGACATGCTAGTGATATTTTGCTATAAAATTTCAAGAGGGAAATGTCTTTTCCCAAAAAACCAGACAGTATACACCCACTATTTAAAAGACTAATTCCTTTGATGAGAGCCCTGAAAGGTATCAGTTCAATTTCATGGAATACATTCAATGTGGTTAGCTAAACATTAATGTAGAAACTTATTGGACCCAAACTGGAGTATGCAGCTTCCATCTTTATATAACTAAGACATCCTCATCCCCTACTCTGCTACAGTGGAAACATGTGCATTGCTGTCACACAGATCTAAATTTACACATGATTCTATGAGGTAAATGACCAGAGAGCTGATAGCCAAATCTCTGGGAAACAGTAGTCTCACAGAAATAATGGGGACAGTAAAATCTATAATGTAATGTATATTTTATTGTCCCATGAAAGAACATGCAAATCCCCTTCATCAATACTGAAAAAAATTTAGAAATGTTCTTACCATTGTGTGTTGGGAAGTTAATGAGAGAATGCCTTTTTAATATGGGGACAATTTTAATATTCAATGCTTAGAAAGCTGAAACAGGTGAGGAAAAAGCAAACCCTATTACAAGGGAGAGCTAGAAAGATTCCTTAAAGGATGTAGATCAAATTTTAATTTACAGATAACAAAATTCAAGCCCTGAGAGCAGAAGTGACTTGTTTAAGGTCAAATAACAGAAAATATAAAGTTTCATTTTGCTAGAGAAATACCATGTTCCTATAATTTGCTAACTCACTCCCACTCATTCAAGGCTTCCCAGATATTAGCATATACTGCAGTGTCTGGGTAGCAATCCCCTGAATGTCCTAGGGAGCTGAAAGTGAAAAATCTCATTATTTTTCCCTTCCACAAAAAATTGTCAAAAATTAGAATAGTGATAATCCAGGTTGACAGTAACAACTGGTCTTATTATACCAGTGAAGTTGTAATATTTTAAAAATCAGGAATGATGATTCAAATGTGCCTCCAGAATCTTTTTGAATGACAGCTATGAGTAAAGAATACTATTGACTTTATGTTAAGGAGACTTATTGATGCTCATTAAAATTCAAGGAGAAAAATGAAACCTCTATCTTCAGCTCACATCAACTCCATTCCACATTTCTTTACCCTTACAAATTCTATTATTTTTATTTTACAGTTCCCCTCCTTATTCTTTTCTTTATGTACTGACAATTCTCAGTATAGCTATAAACCTTAACTGCTATAAGTCTATTCAAATTTTTTGGACTGAATCTGGAGTATCTGAAGATATATAAAGGAAATATGTTAGTTGATTTCTAGAATTCCTTTCCACCATGCTTATCTCCAATAACTTTGTAATATTATGTAACATTTTACATAATTTGTCCCAGATATATTAGTTGGTGGTAATCAATTGAAAACACTGAATCTAGTGAAAGCCTGACTCTTTTATTCTCTTTATAATTCTGTAGGTCAACTAACTGCTGATACTAGATGTGCAAGCAGTCAGGAGGTGGTGAGGGACAAAGAATGAATTAAACTATATATACTAGATCGTGGATCTCAATATTGCATTTGTTCTAGGTAATCTACAGTTTGGCATGAATTGAGAAACGGTTTCAGCAATGCTGGGAAGAGAGGTATTAGCAGGCCCAGACATGCTGCCCTCCAATGCAACAGAATTCCCTTATATCTACATTAAAGAGGTTCTTAAGTAGGAGTGCACACCAATGTCCTCTGGAGGAATCATTTGAACGTGCAAATGCTCAAGACCCACTCAAAAAATTTCTGATTCGGAACTCATTGTTAGGCTGAACTTGAGATTCTAGGTATAAACTAGAAATATCAGAAAAGATTAATCACTTTTTTCAGAAGTTGGAAAAATTAAGCACCATGTTGAGAAGGGAGAGATTTAACTCAATGTGGTGTGATTTGCAGGAAAATATCCCAGACTGGAAATATTTCCCACAGAACAGCCTGCCACTTTCCTCCAAATTCCCATTAATGGAGTCATTCTTTCAGACTCCTCACCAGAAATCACCTGCTCACATGCATATTATAAATTAAGCAATGCATTAAGCCACTGATTAACACTTTAGCACAGATGAGATTAGTTCTCACCTTAAGCCCAAGGGAAATGAGGCACAAAGCAGGTAAATTATTTTTGATGGCTTTGTGAGAGTTGAGAGGGAGAGTTTTGTAACAAGGAGAGTTGTTCCCAAGGAAAGCCACGCCAGATGTAGCACCTCTGTAAGAGGAAAGAGCCTTAAGGGCTACAAGGGAGGGCCAGGGAATGAAGGCTGAATACACTTTTGCCAGAGGTTATCCAATTGCCCTTGATGGAGGGAGCCTGCTTCTCTTACTCTCACAGACTCAAGTCTCTCTTGCTTAAAATGACCCCTCACTGACCCTGGTTCATTTAAATGCAAAGCAACAAAAGGAGAAAGGCTGGAGGGACTTAATCCTACCATTTAGGTTACAGGGTATTAAACAGCTGATTGATTTGACCCATTCAGAAAAGAGAAAACACAGAACACACATATTGTATATTCAAGCATCTGTTTGTCAGTTCAGGGAAAACAGTTAAACTATGTTAAACCAATGGAGAAAAAAAATGTTCTCAATCTCCTTGCAAATGCTATTTTGTTTGCTCACCTGAAACTTATCCAGAGTTGTGGTGTTTTTAAATTTTTCTGGTGGAGAGGGGAACTGAACTTTAGGTCAAATATTGTCAGTATTCTTCAATATACTTAAAAAGTAGCAGTGGTGGTAAGCATAGGTATCTCTGCTGGAGGCAGAATAGAGGAGATGGGCAAATGATCATGTAGATTTGGCTGTTTTAAGTTAACTGACAAATAGGAAATGGTGAAAGTTTTGGTCATGGATATAAAAGTTTTGGGACTTGGGACTTTGGTAACCAGACATTCTACTATGTTTTTTATCTACCTTTCCAGGTATTAATAAAGCTCATTTGCCCAGATGTCTTCAGAATAGCATATAGTTTAGATAATATGTTCTCTTTAAAAAATGTGGTTTTGATTTATCTGTTCTTGGATCATTCCATTGCTCTTTGGTCAGATAACTTGAGCTTTGGACTTTAATATTTTTTCTTTTTTGTATTTGGCTATGTAAAAGAGGGATTAATGCACATATCAAATCTAAGCAGCAGGATTTAAACCACGCCAAATACATGAACTCTCTTTCTCCTTCTCTGCAAAGTTAGCATCTAGTCCCTAAAACAGCACCAATGTTTTCAATTAAGGAAGCCAGTTGGAGTGGCATGAGTGTGGACCACTTTCTTAAGGGAAGCTGAGAAGTCAGAACTAAACTCTTGGCAGATAACAAAGTGGAATTAAAATCTAGTCACTGTGGACTTACTGGAAATCTGCTCAAACTTCCCCAAACTCCCAAGACCTTAACAGTCTTGGTGGCAAAGGAAGGAGGGATGCAGTGACTTTAAATTTTTTTTAATATCTCCATTACATGCTTGTGAATTTCAAATCTGTCAAGTAAATAAATCACGGTAGTTGGTGTTGCTTGTGTTTTTTTCCCTTCTGGCTTACAGTTGCTTCCTGTAAAGTTCAAAGCCATGTTGTGGTCATCCTTGGAATAGCTCTTTTGTCTTTCTTTTATGATCTTTTAGAGCGTTTGATTCTCAGATTCTACTTTCACATGCTAAGTTCCCTTTGTGAGGTGATTCTCAAAGTTTAACTCCTGGACCAGTAATATCAGTCTTGCTCAGAAAGTTGTTAGAAATGCAAAATTCCTGGGGGCGAATACAGAAATACTGAATCAGAAACTCAAATTCTGAGTTAGGATTGCCAGTTGGGGGAAGTGGACAATCAATTTTAATAGATTAGGTCATTCTGGGAATGTACCAAATTGGAGAGCCACTGCCTTAGTAAAACTCTTACTTATATCCTGTCCCTGAAGCTGCTCTTCTGTCCCAATGCACATATTACCCTCACTTAGAATCAGGCACTAACGTAAGAAAATCACATTTTTATTAGAGTTTCACAGTGATTTGGCAACACTGATTCCTTCCCTTCCCAATCTAATGAACATGTGTGTGTGTGTGTTCACACACACATTTGGGAGTTAAAAAATTCATCATTACTTAAATATTCCAAGAAGAGGAAAATGAACTGAATATTTGTCTCCCACTGGGTACATTCCAAGAAAAGGGTGAAGCAGGCAAAATTTCCCCATGTCAGGAATATATATTTATGTAGATTATCCTCCAGATTAAGTTCTTAGAATATATAGATTTGTGGAAGGCATTTAAGACTCTCCTTCAAAATAAAAAAATAAACTATATGAAAGTATGTCTTTGGGCACTGATAAAAGCAAATATCCTGACTCCCCTGCTACCACACCACAAATCCCTAGAAGTTTAGAAATACATGTATCCCTGGTTTTGATTATAGAATTAGTTACTTTTCCTTGCTTTGCATATGTATCCTGTTAGAGAACTGGAAACTTAAGCAATTTGTTCCTTACATCTTAATACACAGTTGAGTAGCATTTGGGGGCTGTCTTCACAAAATTTTTTCTTGGCAAGTTAGTGATGGCAGCTTAGTGCAATAGTTTGGAGTAGTGTAACAGCATTTTGCAGTAAATTTTCCCATGATGATGGCTTAGAATTCACTAAATGTTTGTGCAGATCTTTCAGATCTGGAAACCTGGGCAAGATTTTTCAGAAAGGGAAGAAGTTGAGGATAGTAATGTAGAAAGATGTAAGACAGGATTTACAGAGTGAGATACTTTGCAATGATTTCAAGACTTTTGTTATTTTCCTGGCAAAAAGATTGGTTTATTATTATAGTCACCTTGGTCAATAAATTCGGCAATAAAGAAGAAAGCTCATCAAAGTAGTTGTTTGGCTAAATTAGTTCTTGGTTAACTTACATAGGCTGATTATTTCATTCAAGGCACATAGCCTCAAGATACTGCTGAGGTGTGATATATTCCAAGTAAGAAACAGAGGCAGTAAAAACATCTGCCAGCCTCATGAATATAAATGTATCTTTTGGTTAGTGGGCTTCAAATGCAATATAATTATTGGAGTCACAGAAAGAATCAAACATTTTATATAGTCTACTACATTTCACCTGTTTCTTTTATTCTGTACCCAAGTTTACTGAACCCAGGTTCACTGTGATCTGTTTTAAGTGGACATATCAAGTGATAAATGTTCTTCTATTCCTTCTGAGTTTGGATTTCAGTACTTACAAGGGAATTCTCAGTTGTATTAGCTCCTTTTTTTCCTCCTTTGAATAAATAAAACCTGGATTGCCTTAGGGAACTGCATGGTGGATGATAGAAAGTACTGGAATCTCTCAGACCTGAGCTTTGGAGTCACTCATACATGGGTTTTAACCTTAACTCTACTACTTTTTTCTGTGACCTTCAGCAAATTACTTAAACTATCTGTGCCTCAGGTTTCCTCATCTGTAAAATTAAGAAAGATATCTAACCTTACATGATGCAGTGCCTAGTACATAAGGAGTATTCAGTAAATGTTACTTACCCAATTTCAGGGCAAAGGACTGAAGTTGCACTCGATAATCTCATCTTAATTAAGAGGCATAAACACTTATTTGTGCCAATGACTTGGAAGATATATTATTTGTCTTCCTGCCAGGTTGGTCATGAGTTGTGAGTATGAGTAACATAAAAGCTATTAAAGAGAGGGGAAGGAAATGGTAAGGGGTTTCAGGTTGGCCTCTCTGTGCTCTGATTTATTATTTTTAAAATTTTAACTTTTTAAGACTAAGACATAAAAACATAAAAGTTATAAATATTAAGGTGGTACAATGTAATTTTGATACTTGTATACATTGAATAATGTTTAAATCAAGTTAAATATATCTATATCCTCAAACATTTACCATTTCTTCATGGGGAAAACTTTTTTGTTGTTGTTTATTGTTTTTGTTATTATTGTTATGTTGGTACTGAGGATTGAAACTCAGGGTACTTAATCAGTGAGCGATATCTCCAACCCTTTTTATATTTTTTAAATTTTTATTCAGGGTCTTGATAAATTGCTGAGACTAGCTTTCAACTTGTGATCCTCCTGCCTCAGCCTCCTGAGTCACTGGGATTACAGGCATGAACCGCCATGCCCAGCTTATGATGAAAACTTTTAAAATTTTTTCTTCTAGCTTTTTGAAATTTATAGTATGTTATTGTTATCCATAGTCACCCTACTATGCAATAGCAAGCCAGAACTTCTTGTTCCTATCTAACTGTATTTTCGTGATCATTGATTAGACTTTCCCCATCCCTCCCCCTCCTACTCTTCCAGGCCTCTGGTAACCACTGTTCTCTCTACTTCCATGTGCATTGTGATTTTTAACAAGGCCAAAATATAGTTTTTGACCCAATGGACAGAAAAATACCAAATGCTAAGATGAAAGTACAGAATTTTGAGTGAAGAAGTAAAAACTGGAATAAGGAAGGGTAGGGGAAATTTCATGATTGAGCTATGGGATCATGCAGAAAACAACTAATACAATGTATACCATAATATAAAGAAAACTAAAAATGACCAGGGAATTGTGGGAATGACAGATGGAAAGACATATTGAAATTATTCTGATTGAGAAAAGAGTGTGGTACAGAGTCACAGAAAGCTTTTTCCTTGGGTCCTCTCACCTCTTCTAATTGGGAGACAAGTCTGTATTTGCAGCATACATAATTTATTATCTCCTCAGGTGACTATCTCCTGAATGATCTTTATCTAACTTATAAAACAAAAGAGTAAAGGAAATTTATTGGCAGTAGGGACCTATAGATATTCTTGCTTCACTTTATTTAAGAGGCAGTAATATTTTTAAATTTTGCTCTGACTGTGCTAGAAAGATAACATGAGAGCCACTAAACCACTGTGGATATAATATTTTGTGAAAAATAAAATATATTATTAAGCTGTCAACTCATGCCTCATGTTTTTATACCATTCTGACATACCTAACCTCAAAAGAACAAAAAATTAAATAAACTAAGGATTATGAGGATGAACAATTTGTCACTCTATATTTAATAGACAATCAAGAATAGTTATAGTTTTCCTCCATTTGATCCATGAAAATAATAATTTTTCCTAACCCATTCTTTCTCAAGTTTTACAACTATAAATGACACTCAAAGAGAAAGTTTCACATAGTAACATTTTTATTGTTTCTACTGATCTTTTTCCTGTAATCAGCCCTTCTTGGATTAAAACAAAAATCTTTTTGTCAGAGTCTTGAATTGATACTTTATGAAAATATACCTAAATATGTTAGTCACAACAAATTTGAAAACCAAGGAATTTATGAGGAAGCTCTGCTGAAGTGCATACCTGACAAACGAACTCCCACTACAATCTTTTTCCTTAGAGGAACTCTAAATCACAGGCCTGTGTTTATTTACTTTTGCCACTTGATCTTCAACAGTATGTAAACAGTCTGTAATAAAGTAACACTACAGCTCCTGGAATGCAATGAAAAAAATCTCATTTTAGCACATTGTGTCATAGGGTTTGTGCTTATGTACATCAGATGCTAAACATCTGGATATTTGACAATTTTCGAATGTTATATTATTGCACTGTCAATGTGCATGCTAGTTATTTAAGAACTCATGGATATAAAAGCAGTAGAAAACAATATCAATATTTATTATACTTGTAAGCCATTCCAATATTGATAAAGGAGTAGAACATAATATACCAGACTAAGGATACCATTGATACAGGACCACTGATTTTTAGGGACAGAAATGGGGACTTCAGAATCACTTACAGAAATAGAAGGTAATAGCCAAACTTAAATATATATGAGGCTGTTTCAAATATTTACTAAATAAAAGAGTTTGGATCATGGAGTGTTATTGAGAGTCAGTGAAGGAAGTTATTTGACCAAACATACAATGAAAGTGGGAGTGTCATAAAATGGTTTTAAACAGAAAATGTATAGTTATGTTTTCTGAATTTGTATCCTAGCTCTGCCACCTAAGTAACCCTGTGGTCTTGGGCATGTGACCTCTCATAAGTGGGTATAATAAAACTAATTACCCTACAGTAGATGTGAGGATTACCTGAGTTTATATATGTAAGAATTTTCAGAACACAATGTGTTATGTAATAAGTCATCAGAAAATTTTGTTTATCTTTATAATTGTTATTAGTTATTTGAGTCTAATGATTTTTTGTCCTGGAATAATTGTGAGACAATAACCAGCATGTTAAAGAAATTTCAATTGATTCAATTCCTTTTTTAACCAATCACTATTTGTATCATTTTATTCTGCTATTGAGAAAATATTTTTGCTCCATAATCTTTGACTTAGAATCATATTCATTTTAAAATATAGGCAGTTACAAAGCAAAAGTTTGATATAGATACATGTTCCACATTATTCCTTACAGCCAGTTATCAAGTAACCACATAAAACCAATTTAAGTTTGAATGCTGCTGTTTGCTAAAGGATTTCAGGCAACCTATAATGTTAATATGCATTTTTAAGATGAAGGTGAGATATCGAAAGCCAAAGTAGAAGAATAAAGATAATTATGCAAAGAATCTAAGATGAAAAATTGAGTTAGAGTGAATAAAAATCAAGTTTTCCTGATATCAAAGGTCAATGGAATAAATGCAGTCAATGCATCAATTAATGACCGAGATGTTTTCTGAGTTCATTTCTTCACTGTGGGAATGTCATAGATTTACTTATACAAACCCACCTAGGCTATATTATGGTCTTATGGGACCACTGTCAGATATGAAATCCAAATTTGGCAGAAGTATTGTTAAGCAGCACATAACCATTTTCAAAAACTATGATGGCATTTATATCAATTTTCAGTGAACCAATTTTTCTAAAGGAAAACTTGAACTTTTTTCAGTTAGCTCTTGATTGGTTAAGCTCAATCAGAAGAACTCTTAATTGTCTGGGTGTTTTGTTATATATGTAACTTGTAGAACAACCAGGAATATAACAAACATTTTTAGAAAGCTACTTCCAGGTATTTGAGAGTCGGTGGGCACACATTCAGCAGGGTTTCACAACACTGTGAAACCCTTTTGTAGCCAAGACTGACTACAAAATGCATGAATGAACAAAATTTCCTTTGCAGTCCCCTCTTCTACTTTTCTTGCTTTTCTCACTCTTTTTCTCCCTCTCTCCCTCCCCTATAGCTTCTTTGGTTGACCTCTCCCTCCCTTGGTTGCACAGGCCTGTCACCTGAGGAAACCTACCTGACCAAACAAGCTGGCTGATAGTTCCTACTTTTTTCTTCTCTCCTTAATGAGGCATCAAATGAATATTGGCATTTTAGAAAGCTTATCAGCAAAAGTGGATAAAAAAGTGTTTCTTGGTTTCCTCCTGGTTAAGTTAAACATTTAATGAAATAGAACTTTCCGTTGAGAAGTCCATTACCACCACTGTTTAAAAGCAGGAATAAAGTGCCACCTTAGGAGATTTTCTGAGGTAATGAGACTATTCTAGATCTGGATTGTATTGGTGGTTATATGACTACATGTGTTTGTCCAAACTCAGGTATGTACATAACGGGAGCAAATTATACTAATGTAAACCACACCTAAGTAAACCTAACCAAAAACTGTGCACCATCTCCAATTTGTTTTGTCTGTCTTTGGTATTAGAAAAAAAGAGTTAGATAAAACATGTGGATGGATGAATGGATAGACAACCAACATGCTATATGAATACAATTCTGAAGCCAGGCGTAGTGATACTGCTGTGCTTGTAGTTGCAGCTACTGGAGGAAGCTGAGGCAGGGGGATTGCTTGAGCCCAGGAGTTCTAGACCTGCTGGAGTAATATAACAAGACTTATTCTCAAACAACAACAACAACAATTATAACATTTTGCATTATAGAAAATAATTGAGGGGTACGGAAAGATAGGATGTCATAAAGATAAATGGAAATTCAGTAATGTAGAAGAAGGAGATCGTGAGGCAGAGTGGAGGAATGGGTAAGGGGAGGCAATGCAGAATAAATTCTTCAAATATCATGTTATGTGCATATATAAATATGCCACAGGAATTTTCACTTTTATGCATAAGTAAAAAGAACCAATCAAATATAAATGAATAGAAAAGCTAAAGGAAGCATAGTAGAGTAGAAGAATTAGATCAGGGGAAGGGAGGGAGGACGGGAGGGAAAAGAGGGGATCATGAACCAAATCAAAGTCCATGCATGTATGAGTTTGTTGGATTGACCCAAATACTATATATTAATATAAAGCCATAATAAAAATAAAGGAAACATTTTTAGTCTGAGATTCCACAGGCATGATTTCAGGCTCAGCTACATCGCTGGCTATACCTCCTCCTCCAGTGCCACCCAGTAAGGTTACCTTCCCTTTCTGAAGTTTATTTCTGCCTTTGTAAACTCTCATTGAGCTCAGGCCAATTCTCTGTTGAGGTGGCATGATTTGGGCCAGGGGGATGGGAGGAACAGGGAGAGAGACTTGTTTAAGTGTCAGAAAGTAAATCATCTGTCACAAAAACAGGTGGAATGGATAATGTCATGTGAAATTTGAGAAATATCTGTTAGTCTATAGCAGTGTCTGGGTCAAGATGAAGCCACCTGGGTTGAAGTGATGTATCAGGTTGCCGAAATCAGAATCTAGTTGACCCAAGACATTTTGACCAGTGTAAAAAAAGGCTATTATCAGTTTTTATAGATTTTGCAGTTGTTTTCACTTTATTTCTTGGGAAGTTTCTTGAGCTAGTAGGGGAAGAAGAAAAAATGAACTAATGAATAGTTATTCTCAATGTGGGAGGATTATACTCGAAAGAATAATTTGCTCTTAAGATGAGTAGGTATTATTTTCTGAATATGAGTATTTTATGAGTCTTGCTTCCATGCCATGGTTTGCTCCAATATATCTACTTCATTTAAAGAAAGGAGAAAAACCAGGATTATTGTTTGCATCAGTACAGAATGTGGAAGAATAATTCATTTGGAAATATTGATATGTACTTTACAATATAGACAAATTATGTTTGGGAGAACGGGATTTATATTTCCAAGCATTAACAGACCCACATAAAATAATAAACTTGATAAAATGATGAGTTTGAAAAAAGTAAAGAGCCAAGGCAAAGCATGTTTTCTGGTTGACCATGGCATCCCTCAGCATACAAGGAACATCTATCAATAAAATCTTCCAGATAAGCTTCTCCAGTGATAAATTGGAGTACTCTTGTCAATGACTTGCCTCATTGTATGTAGCCAGTATCAGCATGATTTTAGTGATTCATAACCTTACAGTGTGGTTAACATAGTGTCTTGAACCTGGAGAACAGCAGAAGCTGAGACATCTAATATCTTTCAGAAACACACTTGAATATGTTCCTCAACAGTTTCATAGAAAGCTGGCTTCCATTTTACAATATGTAAAAATATATTGCAGCTATTTCTTGCTTTATAAATGTTCATTTGTCATGCCTAAATGTAATTATTTTCACTACCTTATGTTTCCCTAGCCATGTGTGGTGTGTAGCAGGGACTGAGGGGCAAATGAGTGGCTGGGAATCCCTTTTCATACAGAAAGTTTTGAAGGAAAAATAGAACTGATCAATTATAATTTTGAAATAGCCAAATCAATTTTGATCTTCTTGAAGGTAAAGTCCCTTAATTTGCTTTTGAAGCTCAAACTTAGTACTTGCATTGAATGTATTTATTCTATTTGGTTGTGAAAATTTTTAGTGCTTGTCATGTATTATGCTGCACCTTTTATGTATGCTATCATTTTTTAACTCCCAATTTGCTTAGGAAGGGATCATCATTCCCATTTTATAGATGAGGAAACATATTCCATGAGTTTGAGGAACTTGCCTAACAGTCAAATAATTAGATAATGGTAAACAGCTGGGGTTCAAAGACTAAAGTGATTTTTCTACTATACCAGAACTTGCTTCAGTCCCCAAAGAGATTAATCATATATTATTTCCCTTTGATATATTACTCATCATTATTAAACTGTGTATTTTGATTAACTGTTCAGCTAAGACTAGAGGAAATTCATTCTTAATATGCCCACAATCATTATTTACTTGATCTTTATTTTGAATCGACACTTCTATTGAGATATGATTTCTAAGTCACCTTTTCAAAGTGTACAATTCTGTAGTTTTTAGTATATTCACATACTATGCAACTATGCATTTCTCAGTTCCCTAACCCCCAAACACTGGCAACTACTAAATCCATTTGTCTGTATGGATTTGCATATTCTGGATATCTCCCATAAATTAAGCCATATTAAATTAAACCATATAAAATGTGATTTTTCATGAATGACTACTTTTACTTAGCATACTGTTTTCAAGAATCATCTGTGCTATAGGGTTGAATCAGGACACTGTTACTTTTGTAAAAAGATAAATTTTAGTTGTAGATGTACACAATATCTTCATTTACTTATTTTTATGTGATGCTGAGGATTGAACCCAGTGCCTCACACACACGAGGCAAGTGCTCTACCACTGAGGTACAATCCCAGTCCAGGCACTGTTCATTTTTAGTGGCCAAATAATATTTTACTATTAAGGATATAACACCACACTTTATCCATTCATTAGTTTTGGTGGATATTTGGTCCTTTTCACCCTTTTTGGTTATTAGCTGTAATGCTGATATGATGATTCATGTACAAGATCTGGTGCGATCATATGTTTTCAATCCTATTAGCTATATGCCTCTGAATGGAATTGCAGGGTCATATAGTAAATCTATGTGCAATTCTTCTTGGTGGATACCATTTGGTTTTATTTGACTTTTCTTTTGGTCTTTTAAAAATTTTTATTTGTTCTTTTTAGATATACATGACAGTAGAGTGCATTTTGACATATTACACATACATGGAGTATAACTTGTCCTAATTAGGATCCCATTCTTGTGACTTTACATGATGCGGAGGTTCACTGGTCATATAGTCATATGTGAAAATTTTTTGAGGAACTGTAAGACCATATTCTACTGGGACTGCACCATTTTACATTCTTGCCAATATGGTATTAAAAGACTGAATTTCTCCCCACCTTCACCAGTATTATTTTCCATTTTAAAAACTTACTACACCTATCTTACTGAGTGTAGCATGGTATCTAATTATGGTTTTGATTTGCAGTTCCCTAAAGACTAATGAGCATCTTTTCTTGCCCTAATTGACAATTTTTGTATCTTCCTTAAATAAATATGTATAGAAATCTTTTGACAATATATGTCTCTGATTAGATGCATCATGTGTAAATATATTTTCATATTCTGTGTGTTCACTTTAATTTTCACTTTTCACTTTAATTTTGATTATTGAAATGTATCTGTTTCCTTTGGTTGCTTGGCCTTTACTTATCATATCTAGAAAACCAAACCTTATCCAATATCACTAAGATTTACTCCTATATTTTCTTCTAAAACGTTTGTTTTTATCTCTGACATTTAGAAAACTGATCCATTTCAAGTTAATTTCTATACATAGTACAAAGGTTTTTGTAGGTTGTCTCATCATTTCTTGAAATGACTTAATCCTTCTCCTTAGAATTGTCTTGATATCCTTGTCCAAAATCAAATGACTGAAATTTAAAAGGTTTATTTAAATTATTTTTATGTAATTATCAAGACATATTATTATTAATTACACTCACCATGGATTTTAATTAGATATTTGAGTTTCATACAAAATGAGTTAGTGGTACAATACAAATTGTGTTTACTTGCTACAAAAGAGTGAAATTATTTTGTTATTAAGGAGGCAATAACAAGTGATTTCTAATTTAAAAAATAAATATCCTTGTTCTTTTTTCAAACTCAATTATTATTCTCTATAATAATTTAGACTTAAATGAGAAATGGATTAGTCAAGAGCTAGTTTGGAATAATGAAATATAGAAATGGCTGCCTTCTATAAAATTTAAGAATTTTCTACTGATTAGCTATTAAAACTTCAAACAGGAAAAGAAAAGCAAGCCAGATAATTATCCTCCACAACTGAGCCTAACCATAAGAAATTTTGAAAAACAAGAATAACTGGAAAGTCATCACCCATCTTTAAAAAGCAGAATAAATGAATTTTCCAGTCTCTGAAGTCCTTCCATTCTCATGATTTTCCTTTGGCTAAGATTATACAGAGATTTGTTTCAAAGAATAGCACTGGGTGACAGAATATTTTGGTACCAGGATATGGATCATTTGATGTGCAAACAAACTATATAAAGAAAAAGTTGGCTTTTAATGGGTCTATTTATGTCATTAACCTTCGTAAGTCAACATTTATGATGGATACAATTAATGGCAGATGTGGAAACTAGGATAGAGAGGCTTGTGCTTATTGTAGCCTTAATGCTTCTCAGCAAGTTGATTAAATTTGTTTCCAGTGGGCAACACATTTGTGGTAGAGAGGCTGTGGATAGTACTCAGCAAATACATATTTTGGTCTTAGACTGTCATGGTCTAGACGTGGTGTTCCCCAAAAGCTCACATGTGAGACAATGCAAGAAGGTTTAGAGAAGAAAGGATTGGATTGTGAGTCTTAATCCAATCAGTGAACTAATTCCATGATAAGGATTACCTGAGTGGTAACTTTAAAAGGTGTGGCTGGAGGAGGTGGGAATTGGGGGCATGGGTTGGGGGTATATATTTGCATTTGACAAGTGGAGATCTCTGTGTGCTGAGAATCCAGTGAGCTGTCTTCCTTTGTCACACTCCTATCTCCAAGGAGTGGATTTTGGCCTTCTATGGACTAATACCTCTGAAACTGTAAACACTCAAACTTTTCCTCCTCTACAGTTGTTTTGGTTGGGTTCTTTTAGTCACAGCAGCAAAATAGCTGACTAAAACAAACTTTCTCCATGGAGAGTGGTTGGTCTGAGAATTAAGATTTTAGTCATTAAAAGTTTAGAAAGTAGCAAGAGAGGTTATGTTCTGTCTTCCAAAACAGACTTGGAAAAACCAAACAATATTGTAAAAAATGGCAGACAAAGAATAATAGTTAAGCTATGTAATGGTATGGTGTATGATTTTTATGAAACTTCAACCCAGGTTTTTGCACCACATTGATCTTTTCCTGAAAAGAAAGAAAGTCACTACAAAGACAATAGGGATGATTTTAAAGAAGCCAATGTTGCATCAGAAAAGAAGGCACTTGTATTGACTACTATTACTATTAGGGAATACAGTTTTGGTACAACAACTTCAGAGTACCCAAATTTCACACTTTTAGGTTAGTTGGAAAAACACACACATACACAAAATTAAGGTCTTTGTCATAGTAAATTACTTATTCCTGTGTGTTATCATAGTAATTGTCAAAGTCTTGCTGATGGTTAGTCAAAAATACTTCCTGCTTTAATTAAAGACTATTTCTTTTTGATCAATTTCCTGTAGTCATCACAGCAGCCAAGACCTGTATATTCAAAGACAATTTTCCAAGATGCAATTGAACTTTCTGGTCTTTCAGTGTAACAATCTAAATACTTCCTAATTTTCTTTGAAAGACTCATTTTCCATCTCTTCAACCATTTCTGTTATTTTGTGTAAAAGAATATTTTTCCCTTTCAAAGAAAATAATGCTCAAATTGGCTTGAGTCTGCTCAGGAGAGTCTGCACTTTTTATACTTTTCCAGATGAAAGGAGGCTGGCAATCTCAGAATTCTATCTAGGAGACTTTCATTTCTTACCCTGACATTTTTCAGATTGTCCATTTCTCAATATCTTATTGGTGATTTATAAAAATCTATATAAGCAGACCTTCTGCCAAAGCATTTCTTAAAGGCTTTTGCTGTTGAAGTCAATTTGGTTAGCCCAGGTGAATGATTTGTTTTTGCAAGAGGAGGATCATCTAAGCTTTCCTTTACCCAAAGTCATTCAGTGGCATGAAAAACAATATAAAGTTGCCATTTGAATGGAGACTTAAAATTTGATTTAAAAGGCTTTTTCCTCTATTGTAAAAAATTTTGTAGTGTATATAGCATAGATATTTCCAGTTTAATTTATTCATCTAAAGGGCAGAATGTATAATTATGAATCCCTACAGGAATGATCCCACAATTCTTGGTACTACTTAATATCAAAAATCTATATGAAACACAAACAAAAACAGTTGTTGAACCTTTAAGTCCATCTAGTTGTCTCATAAACATAGAAGAGATATTGAGACACATATGGGCTGCTGCCCACTTAATATTTGCTAATTTAGCAAAGTGACTCTAAGGAAATACTCCCCCAATTGTTTGAACTTGAAGTTGTTAAATCATTTAAAATTAAAAGAAATGAAATATTAATAGAAAACCACTGAACACATCATTATAGGAAGAAGTTTACAGAAAAGTAATAGTTTAACTGGTGGCAAAAAAATTTCAAATTGTCAACAGGTGAATATAAACGTATTAAGTGAGAAACACTGTGCATGCGTTTCTCAATACTCAATCTTATTTTCTTAATTTGATGATTAAATTGTACTTTCTATACGACAAAGCTTGGTGAGGTCGCACTTTGCAAAAATAAAACTAAATCATTCAGGGGGTTTGGATGTTGCTAAGATACCAGGTAAATTTTACAGATTTGGGGCAAGAAAAGGTAGTCCTGTCAATTTTCTGGCTCCACACTTTGCCCATTCTCCTGATATTAATTAAACCCTACTTTAATGAAATTTGATTAAATTAATTTAAGCCCACTGCCCTGCCCTATTTTGTCACTCACACAAATAATTGAGTCTCTTCTTCTTCCTTTCTTCTGCCCTTCTACACAGTTCTGTAAGGTTTTCTTCAGTATTCTCTTGAGAGATGTTTTGCCCCTTCAAGATTTCCTTTGATATTTATTTTCAACTTTGAATCTTCCTTGTATTTAAATGCTTGCTGCCCACCTTAGGAGCTATTGAAATGTATTGCAACTGGGCACGGTGGCACATGTGTGTAATCCCAGCGGCTCAGAAGGCTGAGGCAGGAATATCCTCAATTCAAAGCCAGCCTCAGTAAAAGTGAGGCACTAAGGAACTCAGTGAGACCCTGTCTCTAAATAAAATACAATATAGGGCTGGGATGTGGCTCAGTGGTCAAATGCCCCTAATTTCAATCCTTAGTACCCCCACAAAAATTGTATTGCAAGGATTCAACTTCAGCAAGACAAAATAGCAATCTTACTAAGTCCACACCTGAGTTGGCAGGCAGGGATAGTGCAAGAGTAGGCAGTGAAAGGTAGAGGTGTATTCCTTGGAGGAAAGACTTAATTTTTCCAGGGATAGAATCCACCTTAAGAAGGATGGTAGAGGGCTGGGGATATAGCTCAGTTGGCATGGGTTCTGGGTTCTAATCCCCAGCACTGCAAAAAAAAAAAAAGAGAGAGAGGAAAAAGAAGGATGGTAGACTCACTCTTTCACATACTGCCCATAAAGGGTATAGACATTTTCTAGCTTCTTAGAGTTCACAATGAAATAAAGGTATAGAATTTGATAAATAAAAGCAACCTCTAAATTTCCACAGAGTGACTCATGACTGCAACACTATGCAAGACCCTTGGAGTCAGAGTACTTTGGTTTTGTGAAATCCCAGAAGTGGACTTAGAGAGAAAGTTGAATCTTGTTTGTAATTATCTTGCTGAAGTGAAAACCCTGCAATATGTTTCAGCAGCTGTTAAGAGGTGCAACAAACGTCTAAACCCAAACAAGTGGTGAAGGCTGCTGAGATACTATTTATGTAAATATTGTAATTTAGGCCTAAAAGGAATTGAATGTTGTATATTAATAAATAAAATTGGAGAAAAGGAATAAAATAAACAATCTGTCTTTGCCACCTTTCATTGCAGGCCTATAGTTCTATTTCTATATCAACTGAAGACTTATTTAGGAAAAGGATATTGGTGTGCAGCCTTATAAGCATTGTTATAGCAAGATTATCTTTTCCTCATTTAGATTTTGACAGAAAAGCCATTTGTCAGTCAATTCAGGGGAAAACCAGTTCAGTTAGTTATTTTGTTTTCCAAGGGTAGCCCAAGAAACATTGCTCAACCTTGGGAGTGCTATAGGTGGCATAGTTCTCCAGCAATGTAAGTCAGGTGCATTAAAGAAAACAAAGAAAAAAGGAAACAATAAAAATCAGGAGATTTTTAATGGTAGGTTCTAATCTGTTAGAAAATCTTCAATGAATTTTTGGTCAAATTTTACTTTTATTAACAAAAGAGATATATTGCATAGAAGGGATTGAAATCTATTCATGAATTATTAAAATATCAAAACTTCTATGTATATGCACCTAAATATACCCTAAAACTGTACAAAGCAAAGTTGTTAGAATCACAAGAAGGTATTGATACAGTACATTCACAGTTACAGTGGAATACTTTGATATCTGTCTCAGAATTTTATTGATCATATTGGCAGATAAATTAGTAGGAATATCATCAGCAGACTGGGCATGTAGCTTAGTGTTAAAATGCTTGTATAATATGTGCAAGGACCTAGGTTTGATCCCCAGCACCACACACACAGACACACACACACAGACACACACACACACACAAATGCAGTCAGCAAGCTTTGTCTCAGAATATGTAGAATTCTTCAGTCAAGCAGAAAATAAGCATTCTTTTCCAGCACATAAGGAACATTTAAAAAAAACAATTATATGCTGAGGAATAAAGAAAACCTTAAGAACCAAGGAATCCAAATCCTACAAAACTTATTTTCTGCCCAAATTCAATATAAATTAGAAAGCCACCATAATATGTAACAAAAATATTTATGCATTTAGTAATTGATCACAAACATATCTAAATAATTTATAGTCAAAATACTATTTTCATGTAAGCTCAAAGTATTTATTCTATCAGATATTTATCTAATCCAATAATACTTTCAATTAAATTGGATAAGAGTATTTTGTACCTTCTATCCATATCAAGTAATAATATTGAATCTAATCAAAATGAAGTCTGTAAAAATTTTAAAAATAAATCAGTCAATAAATCTATAGCATAATTCAAAAATATTTGTGGAATGCTTAGAAAGAATATTGTTAAGCAAATTAATATAGTAGACAAAGCTGTAAGATTATTCAGTCTTTTTATGATCACAGCTTTTACAAGTCCTTTGACTGCATTGCCATATTAAATTTTCTATCACATACTTCCTAGCATAGTGCTTGTTGGATTGGTTACAGTAGAAAAGAGTGAAAAATCTGTATCTTGGATTAGTCTTGAGGAATTACTTGAAAATCATTCTTACCCAACCATTTATGAGAAGGTTTTTAAGGTTCTTTAAAAAAAAGGAACATGGATCAATATATGGGAGTTACTTCGCATTAGATATTATATTAATTCAGTTTGGCCATCTTGGCACTACTGCCAAATAAATAAAGCATAATGTAGTTGTTAAAGCTGTTCAGATATACAAAGAATATCTCAGAGCCACATCTCATGGTTATGTCCTTGCCTAGTTCATGTATGGGTGAAATTTCTTCTTCGAACTGTATAGTCCAGTGGGAATACATTGTTTTTGAAAGACTGGTGACTAGCCATGGTGAACCTACTAAGGTTGTAGATAGGCCACCTAAATTTATTCGTACTTCTGGATTAAGAATCAGCCCTCAATCCTTGATTTATATAATACCAACCTGAAAATAAATCTCTTCGAATTTATTTCTACCATGTAATAAGTAAAAGCATTGTCTTAAATATTACTATTACATATTAAATATTAATGTTGAAATTAATATTATTATTAAAATATTAAATATCACAATTAGAATATTAAAATAATGGCAAATATAATTTATTAAAATAATATCCAAATAATAGATATTATTAATATTAATATTAAAATATTAAATATTAAGTGTTACTTAAATGGCTAAAGTAATACTTAGTGCATTTGTGCCTACATTTGAATTCAGAGAGATCTTTATATATGAAGCGTCCATTATGGATTAAAATTAAAACACAAAAAATTCAGTCATCTTGATATACCAGTTGTTTTCTTTATGTCCCCCATATATTAGCAGTTTGCTCCATGGGATATAATCATGGATCCATTAGGAAGCTTATGATTATAGCAGTAATAGATGGCATTTGAACCAATGTGATGTCAAACAGATCCTCCGACTCACAGAATATTGATATTATGTATGGATTAAAATATATGCCAAGGATTTAAAAGGAGTCAAATAGAAAAGAATCTCATTATTTTTGAGACTCTTGACCTGGATTTGTGACATATTTCCATAGGAAAATATTAAATATAAGTCTAATACATTTAGGACCTTATAACTTTTCAGTTGTACCCTTGTTATAAAAACTGCCACATTGTCTCTTGTGTATGGTGGTTTGTATATCTTTATTACTATATTAAAAGTTCTTTAAAAGTAGAAACTAATTTTTACACAATCTTGCCTGCTGCCTAGCCCATAGGTGAAAACTACTTCTTTAATAGGAGGTAGTGTGAAAGAGTAAAAAGAGCACTAAAATAGGAAGGGAGTCTTGGGGTTAGTCTTGGCTCAGATAACTCTATACCACTGGGCAGTGGAGATCAACAAATACGGAGGATTACAGCAGGGCAAGAAAAGGAAAAAGTATTTAAAGGAGTAACAGAAAATGTCCAAATTGTTTATATGACAAAGTTAGTTTTTACTTGCTCCCATGATCTTCTTTTATCTTTCCTTCTTTTCCTCCAAATTTGGGAATTGTTACTGCAACCTGCACACACTGTTTCCCCTACCCTCAAACTCCTCTCACATGCATGTATTCACATACACATACTTTATTGACATAACAAGATATCGTATATATATGTGTGTTTTCATCATGATTATTGCCTTAGTCTTCCACCCTGTCTTGCCAGATTCTAGTTGCCTGCCTCAGTGACTTTTTTATATTTGGTAGCCTTAACTAGGATCTATCTCCCTGTGCTTACAATCTATTTTCCTATCACTAGCACCATTCTCCTTTTATCATGTTGCAGTTTTCAGCTTGTCGTTCTCTATTTGGCTATGTCCTACCATCCCTTCCCCCAACCCACCTCTGTCTGACACACAACTGTGAGGGATATATTGAGGGGTTTAACTTTGAGCCTTTCAGTTGATTTCACACTCTTCAGATTTCATTTATGTAGGCTTGAAGTCAACAGCCCTCATGGGTATATCCAACATTATAGTAGCCAATATGTGCTGAAATTCCCAGTGCATTGGTAATTCCTTAGAATTGAAAAGACTCTTGAACAAAAACAGCTCCAGTTAAAATGCATATGTAGTACCTTGGTGAGAAGAGAGGTCATTGGGCAAGACCTTTGTAATTCATCAATAAAGGAAAGCTTGCTAGTGCTTTGACTTTACAAAGGCCAGAACAGGATGCTAAATGAATATGGTAGCAAGGTGGAGTGCTAAGAGAGGGAATATCAGACATGGAACATTATCCATAAAGGTCAATTCACAGCAACAGACTACATGGAGAAGTAGCTTTCAGTCAACCTTAGGGGCTAAAATGACAATGCTCAAGTTTTTGCATCTGGGAGGGATTAGGAGTTAGTGATAAGTTAACAGATTGATATGGATGGAAATCATCACTTTGTTTTACTTGATAAAGAATACTGATTAGATCTTTAGGCTGTTGTTGGCATTTCTTGGCCTATCTTTAATAAAAGTCAAATTTTTTCTCATCTCATTTCTTAATATTTCTTCTACAACTTGCCTCTTCTCCCACTTTTTCTATTATTCTTTCTTTTTTCCATTTCCCATACTCCTTGGCATATACCTTAGTATTAGTGTCTATCCCACTCAAGCTTATGATACTTAAGGAGCCTTTTAGAACTGCTAATCACTGCTACAGACTCCAAAGGCAATTCAGTTTATTTAAAGACTTTTCACTAAGAGATAAACACCCTCTCCATCTTATTTCATACTAAGGGCTGTTGTGTTTGTACCTCTGTGGACAAACATGGATGAGTTGAGAATCTCATTTTTCAACTGGGTAGATTTTAACACAAAGCTTTTTCTTTAGTTTGAGCCTCTCACCTCACCCACTGCCCATCTGTGTCAGTGCTTCTCTTTCAGTTAGTAGTACTGTTGATAGAAATGGAAACACTGCAGCTTACATCTGTCTAAGCAGATGGAATGCATTTTGCATGAGTGTTAACTGATTCATGCACTGCATAAAGAAAATAATCTGTGTTAAAACATTGTGACATTGCAACAAAGCATTATTGGTTGTGTGCTGAAACCTGTTTGTTTATGGAGGATTTGTTTCTTTGCCCTTGCACATGCTGTTACCACACTGCTATATGGTTAAACCCAGATAAATCTACAAGAAAAAAGGTGTAAAATGTGTGAGCGTGGGACAAAAAGTTAGGCACTGAGTGGGAAAAGTTTCTGCATGCCAAATTGGCTTCTGGTAGCCGAGTTCCCTTTTATTTTTGTAGTATGTGGTCTGTCAGAGGAAAAAAATAATGTCATTGTGGGGAAGCCTTACACATGGAGAACTACATAGTCATCTCCAACTTGATTATGATTCTACTATAACAAATAAAGGTGCTCAGATAAGTTATCAGAGGGTTTGAGATAGTGTGGGCCCTAGTCTCATGGATTTCCTGTATACTTTCCTCAGCACATGCAGCTACAGCCTGGGACTTAAAATTTGAATTAATGACCAGCACTGAAGATTTTACAATGTCACCCATTTGTAATAGTGACCCTCATTGGCTTTGTATTTTTGTCCCCTATAGACTTGCCTTATCATATAGCAGTATAGTGAGGCCTTCCCTTAGTTGCCTACTATCACTATTCATTTATTTCCAGCAAATGTTGTATGTATCCTACAGCCAAAAACATTGAACTTCATTGTCCATTTTGTGCAATTTGCTATTTGAGTCTTGTAGCACAATACAAAGCAGTTCCATTTGCAAATGATGCTCCTACATGTTTTCACATATTTTTCCCTGCAGGAGTAATAACAAGGGTAATAAAGCTCAGTCAAAGCTGTTGTATAAGCACACATAACTGTCTCAAATTACAGAGCAGTTTCTAAGCTACACAGCCACTGAAACCACGAAGGCCCTCTTCTCCCTCCTTTCACAGTTTGAATAAGCATGACCATGACAGTCCCAGATTTTTGGAAGAAGAAAATTTTGTTCTGTTAGATTATTCTGGTAGTTCTTTAATTTTTTACCTGCAAATATAGTTCAGTATGTGTTTTTTTGTTAAACTAATCAAGATTTGGATAATTTGGGGGTTTGCTGAGGAAAACAAAACAAAACAAAAAAGGTGAAGTGATTGGAGCTTTCACTATCTCGTGTTTCCATAGTTGATATAACCACAAGGTTGTATCAGATATTTAGTGAAGAAGGTAGCAGAGTAGTAGCTGGAGGAAACCTGAATGAGAATTAGGTAATGTGACCTGACAATTCCAACTTGTGCCAAATTGACAGAAGCCTTGGTACTTCCACTACGTTTTGGGCTTATGTCCTCTGAATTTAACTAGTTCATATCTTTCCCCTAGAGGCTTTCTGACTGAAGAGATAATTTGTGAGGAACTTTGGCCTCACAGTGGAACCAGAATGATGATTATAGGGTTGAAAAGAAAGGAAATTCACCTATGGATAAATAATTGCCCTTGAGTTCTGGGAGTAATTTGCTACACTGCAGCATTTTACAGCCATTGTAAGGAAACTCCAATGTATCATAGAAAACATTAGACTGTGGTTTCCCCTTCTCCCATATTGTTTGTTTAGCATAAAATTTACATTGGTGTCCCCAACAATCACATGCATAAATGTACAAACCTCTCCATGCATCTCCTCCCCTTTCGTCTGTATTTATTTACATATGTATGTATGTATGTATGTATGTATTTTTGCAGTACTGGGCATTGGACCTTGGTATATTGTACCACTGAGCTACATCATCTCCAGCCACATTATTTCTTTATTTTATTTATTTGCTCATTTTAGTTTTTTTTTTTTAGACAGGGTCTCCCCAAATTTCTAAGGCTGGCCTTGAACTTGCACGTCTCTGGTTGGAATTACAGCACATTCCACTGTACCCAGCATCTCCTCCCCTTTTAAAACTGCATGCTGAGATTGATTTGGTTCAGTTCAACACACATTTGATGAATGCCTATGATGTGCCAGGCAATATGCTAGACCATATCATTATACAAAGACGGAATTTGCCCTTAGGGAACTGCCAGTGTAATAGAGGAGATGAATAGGTAATAGATTAATTTGGTAAAAGGGACTTATGATGCTGTAGCATCACCTGATAGTGTGAGTTTCATTTTTGTTGTTTAAACAACTTGAATACAAATTTACTCTCTGATATGTGTGAAATGACATATCTTCAAAGTGGCTTAAAAGTAACAATTATGTTATAAGTAATATTTATAAACTATCTCAGTAGTTACTGTGTTTGAATAAACAGGACCTCCTTTCCTTCTGGTCCCTTTAACTTACAATGCTTGTTCTGAAAGTTGTATCATCTTGATCATACATGTCTTCAATCCTAAGGTGTCAATGTCAAAATTTTTCAACTCCAGGGTCCATCTGGTCAAAGACAGAAATATCTGCTTCTGCCTATTCTGAGTTTTCTTCAAAAGGAGAAAAATCACAACTAAAAAGAATTTTCTAATTTTGATACACTTGGCTATTTCAAGTGTATCAAGTGTATTTGTGGTGATGGGATGCTCACGCAACTATTGACTCAGACTCTCTTTATTGCCCTTTGACAGCCAAATGATTGCCCTTTAATGTAATACAATGACCAGAGTTGGTACTTGAGCAGTATACTAGATTTTGTGGGAATTAAAAAGAGTGTAAGTCTTGTGCTGGGCATATAGGTCAGTTGGTAGAGTGCTTATTTTGCATACACAAGGCCCTTGGTTCAATCCCTAGCAGGACAAAAAAAAAGAGTTTCAGTCTTAATAATTGTGCAAATTATCAAATAATATCTACCAAACATCTGTATATCAGAGTCCCCTAAAGCTATTTAAACTCATCTGAAGTTGAAGCCTATGTAATTCTTTTGAGGATCTCCCCAAACAGGATACGTCTTTTCCTTTCTCAATGGTTACAGAGAAATAAATCTGCCTGATGAATAAGGTATGAGGTGGAGGGTGATTGTTGTGTATCTTTATCTTTCCCCAATCCTATTTCACAACCTTTGCTACTTATTCCCCACAATTCGAATACTTGATTGTGCTGAACACACATGTCCCTTTGGACTTCTTGAGCTTGTTAATGATGATGAAGACTAAGAAGGAAAACAAAATGAAGAGTCCCAAATAGGAACCAACCACCATTATTTTCCATCTCAAGGATTGGTTAAGGAAAGGCCCTTCTTGGAGGCAGGGTATGACTTTTTTTTCTGTTTTTTTTTCCCCTTGTGTTGCTGGGGATTGAACTCAGGGCCTTGTACTTGCAAGGCAAGCACTCTACCAACTGAGCTACATCCCCAGTCCAGGATATGACTTTTTAATGTTCAAAAGTCCTCTCAGCTCCATGCTTTTGTTTCTCTGAGCAGACATGATGCTGACCAAAACTATCCTAGTAGGCATGGTGTCTCATTTTTCTGTAGCACAGCATCAAGTACTCCCAGTTGCTGTTTATGGCTGCACTCTTGGTGGCCTTAAAGGATCACATGGTTTTTTTTTTGCTCATCTCCCAAACAAATGACTAGAAGAAAAAGATTGTGTGAATGAAAATAAAGTCACAGTATGGACATGAGTGTAGTGAGTGGCCTCATGGCCTTTCCCCACCACAAAACCAATTGAAAAGAAAGAATGCCCTGGGGATTATGTGGTTTAGGTTTGCCAACAGAAGGCAAAATAAATAACTGGAGGGACTACATAGGAACTGCTAAAGATTCAACAGTCTTTCCTCAACAATTTCTTTAGCAGCATGATATAAAAGTAGCCTAATCAAAATTACAAGGCCATCAAGGACTGTCCCATATTCTTTCTGGGGGAAAAACATGGTAATTATCTGCTGCAGAATGATGGATTTTTCCAACACAGCTGTCACAACTGCTATTTTAAATCATTTGTTATGGTTTAAAATGTGTAATCCCCAAGAAATTTATCATTACTGCAATTCAATGCTGGTTTTTCAGTAACTTAACAATCTTGAGCTTTGCATCAGACTATTAACTAACAAAAGTCAGCTATAAAGTGCTAAACTACTAATGACTTATTCTCAGTGATGACTTCTGTCTTCTTTAAAATAAGTTTTTACTTTAAACAAAGTTTACACTGAAACTTCTGGCATGATATAAACAGATGCACTCTTGCATCCTCTCATTTTCATCTCTCTGTTCTATATGGCCATTACCCAAATTTCCTGGTCTTTTTGTCTTCAGTGTCTGGGCCTTTCTACTCAACTCATATCCCACCCATTGGGCTCACTGTCTACTTTCAATTCTCTTCACATGCTATGCCATGGTCCTACCATTCTACCTCTTTCATGGAATTATCCAGTTACTCTATTCATCATTCACTCAACTAGTAGACATTAAAAGGATCTTATCTACCACTGTGCTAAGCACTAGAGATACCCAAATGAAAGAAATATATCCTTAGACTTTAAAAACTTCTGTGTTTTACCTGATTTTATTTATGAAGTGACCAAATACTCAATTTAGTGACGTGTTTGATACCTAGTCTGTCTTGACTCAATGTGTTTTTCTATCAAATATCCTATATTAAATAAATTTCCCCATATGCCTTCCACAACATTGTCAATGTGGTTACTATCTGAGAAGACTGCTTGCCACCTGGGTCCATCAGTTCTTTCCTGCTCTACCACTATTCTCCCTTGTACCTACGCTCCATCTAGGTCTATGTTCTACATTTGTTAACAGAAATCTTAGCAAATAACTAGAAGAAACACTTACATTTATCTTAACAGGCCCAAAGGCAGAAGGGAGTTCTTTAAAAAGAAAATGAAAGTCTTGAGCTGTTTTGTGCCAAAAGTATGGACTTGGGAAGATGGTGGCCTGGTTGGCCATTTAGAGGTCAGCAAGGCCATCTCAACGGACCAGGACACTGACAATTCATGAATGTCCTCTTCATTTATTTGGTTAAATATATTTGATTCTGGATCCCCAGTGTATATGTTGACATTGCTCTATTATTTTTTAGATATTCCCATAAAGTGGAAGAAATCTAAAATGGAATAATATGCTTCCAGAAATGAATTTAAGGAGACTGTTATTGACTCAATACTAATACAAGTCCTTTCATAAACAAGAAAATCTTTAATGATCATTCTTTTTATGTCTATCAAAGTTTTCCTGCATTGTATTTGTTTAAAGCAAATTGTATGTGTGTTTGTGTGTTGTAATTTAAGATAAATTAAACATTGCTACATGGCATAATAATGTTTACTATATAAGCCATATCTTAAATTCAAGGACATGTAACATTTTCTATTAATAGGATATATTCAAAATACTAATATTCATCTTGGATTCATTGAAGAGAATCAAAACAGTAATAAACTATTTTCCTGTGGGAAGCAGACTAAATAATGCTGCTTATTTGATTATCTAAATTAATTCATTAATAACACAAATCCTTGCCAAATTGAAATCAACACATTGAGGGATTTATGTTCTCTCCCGGGTAATTTCAACTAGTACTGTGAAATGAATACATGTGCATCCTAATTACTACATTTTGGTGTGCAACCCCAGGAAACAGTGAGCTGTGACAGCTCAAATTTGTCAGGAAAGTTTTTTAGGACTTTTTGTCCTTCTTGTGGTAGCATATATTCATTTCCTTTAACCCTTTTAACAGACTGTATGAGGAATGTAATAATTTATGTTAGAAACAAGTATTGGCCTTTTAAAAACTATAAATTCCTCAAATAAACTTGTGACTTGGAATAGTTTATCTTTCCACTTCTCTATATTCCTCCTTTCAAAACTTAAAAATCTATCTTCACTCACTTTTCCTCCTTCACATTCTAGACATCTGTTCCCTTTATTATAGCTGAGGAACAACCTCCCCACGAATTTCTCAGGCTCTGGCCCTCTCCCTCCTCCACCTTTCCATTCAATCAATACCCATTCATTATCATTTTTGCAGTTACCTCATCTGACTAATCTAACACATATTAAAATATAAATGAAAATAATATCTTTTTTCAGCTAATGTTTTAATAATCAAGGAGTTTCATTGCCTTAATAAAATGGAAGAGAGGAATTGAATGAATTTTATGCATTTGTGTGGTTATGGCATATGGGGGAAATTTTTAAAGTAGCTGACCTCCTGTTGATTCTATCACCATAATTTAATATTTATTTCATCTATTAATAACTTATCTTGGCTAGTTGAATGAATTTAAAAACAAGACAATGATAACAAGACTAAGATGAAGATGGTAACTTCTTCATTCTCAATGTCAATAGTCTTAAGCCTACAGTCAGGAATGGGTATTGCTTTAGTCAGCTTTGCTTCACTGTGACCAATATACCTGACTAGAACAACTT
Organism: Glaucomys volans; assembly: GCA_020662805.1. Classification (NCBI taxonomy): domain Eukaryota; kingdom Metazoa; phylum Chordata; class Mammalia; order Rodentia; family Sciuridae; genus Glaucomys; species Glaucomys volans. Next base: position 148,845 of record JAJEJO010050692.1, on the reverse strand, counting down.
ACAGAAAGAAAAGTTTATTTTGAGCTCCCAGTTTCAAAGGTTCAGTCTATGGTCAGATGACTCCATAGCTTTGGGCCAAAGATGAGGCAGAACATCATGGCAGAAGGGAATGGTGGAGGAAATTTTCTCAGTTTTTGGCAGTCAGGAAACAGAGAGGCAGCTTCACTTACCATGGAGAAAATATAGGCCTCAAAGTCATGCCTCCAGTGACCTACTTCTTCCAGCCACACCTTACCTCCCATAGTCACCACCCAGTATAGTAGTTCTTTCAAAATATTAATCCATCAAATGGATTAATCCACTGATCAGGTTACAACTCTCATAATCTAATCATACCACTTCTGAATATTCTAACACATGAGATTTTGGGGGACACTTTATATCCAAACAATAACAGCCATAAAGCATTTCTATTGTATGTCATCTTCTGTACCAAGCCCATGGACTTACATAAAAGATTTATGTAACCATTTCTTACAATAGGAATGAGACCTAAGAGGATTTTCTTCTTGCTCTTTGATGCTCAAGAATTATTTAAAAAGAGGAAATTTTGTCATTTGTGACATGGATGAACTGAGAGAACATTATGCTAAGTAAAATAAGCCAGGCACAAAAAGAACAATAACAAATGATTTCACTATGTAAGAATCTAAAGTCAAACTAACAGAAATAGAATAGTGTATACTAGAAGCATAGTATAGGGTGAGAACTGGGGAAATGGTCAAAGGACACAAACATTTTGTTAGATAGAAGAAATACTTTAAGATATGTCCTGTACATTATGGTGACTTTGGTTGATAAAAATACATCATATACTTTGAATTTCTAAGAGTAATTAAAATATTTATATAACATTGTACATATGGATACAGTGTGATAATTCAATAAATACTATGTATACTGATCAAATCAGAGTATTTAGTGTTTCCATTTCTTTAAATAAACATTTATAATTTCTTTGTGTCAGGAACCTTCAAACTCTAGAAAAAAGATTTTGAGTGTTCTCACTGCCACACTAAAATAAACATAAGCATGTAAGATAATGCATATGTTAAGCATATTGATTTAGCCATTTCACAATGTAAACATATATTAAATCATCTTGTTAATACACCAGAAATGCATACACTTTTTATTTTCCAATTTTAAAAAATGTATAAAGGCCATTTTGTGTATTCAAATTCAATCTACGGGAATATTGTTAATCCAGTGCAGCTACTGGTAACTGTGTATTACTGATATTGTCAGTAGGAAAAACAGAACAAATACACATTTATAATCTAGGGCTCTTGTTATTTTCCTGTGTGAAATTCACTAGGGTCAATAACAAATGTGATTTTTTTAACTCTTGATGTAGAATTCAAAACCAAACTCCTTTCTTAGTATACTCTGTGTTTTAACAGATAGTGTTTAACAAATAATGGTTTAATTTCATTTGTCATAAATTGACATTGTAAATGAAAAAATACACACCCTAAAAACTGGATTTACGGATCCTAATTCAACATCTCAGACAATTTATGATGCCATGTTCTTCAGCTAAGGTCACCAGATTCCATACAATCAGTAAACCACAAGATGGCACTACTGAACAATTATCTCAAGATGACTTCTAGGTCCTCTTTGTGGAACCTCTTCAAAATCATTGTCAATCACTTCTGAAGAACAGAGTTTGAAAGGAGAAAATAGTAATTTTGCAGTGGAAAAAACTGGCAAACATTACTTTAACAAAATGATCAAGGTTAGCATCACTATTGATCATAGTAATGATCATAGTAATACCATATATCCCTTATATTATGTGAAGGACATGTTATCTCCCTGGTATTTTTTCCCAAAACCCAAAGCCTCAGTCTAATCACAAACCCAAATTGAGGAACATTATACAAAATACTTGACCAGTACTCTTGAAAAGTCTCAGTCGTGAAAAATAAGGACTGGAGAAGTTAAGAAGACATGACAGCTAGATAGAATGTGGGATCCCAGTTTGGGTCCTGGACAAAGGACATTAGTGGAAAAAACAGGACTATTAGAATAAAGCCTATAATTTAGTTAAAAGCATTGTACCTATATTAATTTCTCAGTTTTGACAACTGTACCATGGTCATGAAACATATTAACATTAGAAAAATCTGAGTGAAGGATACAAGTGCAGAAGTGCTATCTTTGAAACTATACTCTATGTTCAAAAATACTTCAAAATAAGTTTTAAAAGTCAAAATGCATGGGGAAATCCCTCAAAATTTTTTTTTGTTTGTGTATGTGTGTGTATGTGTGTACCAGGGATTGGACTCAGGGGCACTCGACCATAAGCCACATTCCTAGCCCTATTTTGTATTTTATTTAGAGACAGAATCTCACTGAGTTGCTTAGTGCCTTGCTTATGCTGAGGCTGGCTTTGAACTCTCAACCTCCTGCCTCACCTACCAGGTGGCTGGGATTACAGGCGTGCACCACCACTCCCAGCTCAAATGTTATTTTATTGACAAAAATTTATCTTTAGCTATTTTATGTGCATACCAGACTTCTATGGTAGCTTGTATAATGTTTTGTCTTAAACAATTACATTCGGAGACCCAGGGTTTTATTCCTCTGTGGTAACAGTGAGTATATTTTGAAACGCAACATTAGGATACACTGTTAGATAAAATAATTTTGTACAATTTTCAAAGGAAAATCAACTGTGTATAGTGAAGGTAGAACCAAGCTAATGTTTTTCTGTTCTATGGCCATGGATTGCACCTCTTAATGATATTCAGTTATCCTACTACTATGTATCACAAGTTTAATGTCTATGGACTTCAGATTTTAAAATTTGTATGACTAATATCTTAATATGCCAAATATTTTTTTATTACACAGGATTGTTTTTTGGCCCATAAATAACCTCTTAAAATCAAGGAAGGGGGCATTGTAATTCTTTTAAGGGGTCTGTGAGAACCAGTTTCCAACATGTTATTTGTGCATACAGATATGAGAAATATTTGTATGTGTGTGTGTGTACTTTCAGAGATGTAAATAAATCTGAAGTCTTCAACATTAGTCAGTAAGTTTTATAAACTCAGTTAAATGTTGTAACCCTAAAAAATAATCTCATTCTATCCAAATAAGCTGTTACAGTTAAGACTAGTGATAGTGGATGGACACTATTCAACCCAGTATAGTCCCCAAATCAAAGTTTAAGTTATTCATAGTAAAGCTGGACTAAAATTTCTTCTGTTACCACAGCTTCAAATATGTTTACAAGTTAGAAGTCACAAAATATGTTTTGTAAATTTTAACTTTCTCTAACATTCAAGACTAAGTAATCATGTTTCCAATAATAAAGAATCTTCCAGAACTTGTATCATTCATAAATTTTTTGGTTTATATAATTCATGACATATTAAACAGTTTAGGCTGTTAAATTATGAATTATTTTTACTAGTGAACATTTTTGAGAACTTACATATGTGAAGAAATGTCCATCGACTTTCCCACTGTCTTCAAATGAAGATTTGCATTTTTCATCTGGATGTTTTGGTGTCATACAAACCTAGATTAAATACATTAACTAAGCAATATCTTTAAATAATCAATTAATGTCCACACTTAATACAAACATAAAAAGCAAAACTACTCCATTAACATTCTTAACTATTTTGAGTGAAATATTTGGGATATCTTCAAAATGTTGATAACAATATTTCTTTTTTTCTATATATATCTTATATTTCATTTGTGTACAATATTTTGTATTTCATTATATGCTATGTATTTGACTTTATGTAATTTGTATATTTTTTTAGTTTGGTTGCTTCTTCATAGCTGGACTATATAGCTAACATTTGATATCTGTCACTATCCTGTGTTTCAGGGACTCCATGAAAAGACTGGTGCTTTTACAGCTGTTAAAGTGATGAATGCTCGTAAGGTAACACCATACTGTTTTCTATTCCATTAATGGATAGTGTTCTTGGGATAAACAGCTCAGAAATTAATTGTTTTTAAATCATTGTTTTATATGATTTTATATTAACCTAGATCTATTTTACTTGTCACACAATAATATTTATACCCAATAGTATAGTGTACTTATTGGTTTACTATATTTCTACATTAAAAATACTTTAGCCACACCAAAAGTTCGACATAATTTGCTATTCTATAACAATGGGGAAAATATCTGTATTAATTTCCACTCCCAGTTGATTTTATGTTGTTTGGGATAGTGAAGAAGGTATATCCCCTAATATTGTGTTAATACTGCTGTGTTCCATCATATTATTTTCCCTCTCCAATGATTCCCTCTGAAAATTGAGTCCATTAGATTTTCAGTGACAGGTGGAAGGAAAGAAGTTATCAAAAATGCCCATTTTTCATGTATTTTCTGACATATGAGCTAGAGAGAGAGTGTAATTGGTACTGTTCCTGCTAACATTCATGAAGTTGTGTCATGGTTCAAAATACATTGTCATAGAATTTGCTAAGTACTGATTTCTGTCCTCTTTCTTTGACACGAGCAACTTACTTTCTCAAGATAATATTAACATGAACATAGCAAAGGCCAGAAGTTTTCACTTTATTATATTCTAAAGGAAAATTTGTTTGAAAAACATACCGATTCCCAGAAATTTTGTCAATATCATAGACTCTTCTTTTCCTATTTGTTTAGGAAGTAAATTGCTGCAACTATTTAGAGACTTGTGTCCTTTTTGTTTTGCCAGTAAATGTCAAACCAATCTGAGTTTCAATGGATTTTGAGGTTTTGTGGATTTATTTTGCCCTGCAAACCATGGCTTCCAAATTTTCAACCTTGTACATTTTGAATGAGACTCTAGAAAATATGTAATTTCCTTGTTTTGGCTTGAGATACCTGGACCCACCTTTTTTAATAAATAAAGTTTTATTAGAACCCACCCATGCTCATTCCTTTTTGTATTATCCATAGCTTCTTTCAGTTTAAAATGACAGAGTTGAGACGTTACAAAAGAGACGTTAGGGCCTACAAACCAAAACTATTAACTATCTGTTTCTTTCCAGAAAGTTTTTGACTACTACTATAGAATAAACTTTACAATAAAACATAGCTGCATAGCTTCTCTAGAGCCTCAATAGAATATCCAGGGTGTTTACAGAAGTCCCTCCATTTTCTTTCTTTTTAATTTTGTTTTTTATTTTTTATTTATTAAATTAATTTTACACAAATGGGGTGCAACTATCATTTCTCTGGTTGTAAACAAATTAGAGTCACACTGTGTAATCATACGTGTACATAGGGTAATGATGTTTGTCTCATTCCATTATTTTCCTTCTCCCCACCCCCTTCCCACACCTCATTTCCCTCTAAACAATCCATCCTTCCTCTCTTCTTCCCTTACTCCCCCATTATGTATCATAATCCACTTATCAGAGAAAACATTCAGCCTTTGGTTTTTTGGAGATTGGCTTATTTCGTTTAGCATGATATTCTCCAACTCCATCCATTTACCTGAAAATGCCATAATTTTATTCTTTATGGCTGAATAATATTCCATTGTGTATATATACCACAGTTTCTTTATCCATTCATCTATTGAAGGGCATCTAGGTTGGTTCCACAATCTAGCTATTGTGAATTGAGCAGCTATGGACATTGATGTGGCTGTGTCTCTGTAATATGCTGATTTTGAGTCCTTTGGGTATAGGCCAAGGAGTGAGATAGCTGGGTCAAATGGTGGGTCCATTCCAAGTTTTCCAAGGAATCTCCACACTGGTTTCCAGAGTGGCTCCACCAATTTGCATTCCCACCAGCAATATATGAGTGTACCTTTTTCCCCAAATTCTCACCAACACTTATAGTTGCTTGTGTTCTTGATAATAGCCCTTCTAAATCGGGTGAGATGAAATCTTAGGGTATTTGCATTTCTCTTATTAATAGAGATGTTGAACATGTTTTTATATATCTGTTGATTGCTTGTAAATCTTCTTCTGTGAAGTGTCTGCTCAGTTCTTTAGCCCATTTATTGACCCATGTTTAATCTATATTTAAGATACTCTGATTTTTGAACTATTTAAAAATCATGTTTAGCCAATAGAGGGTTGGTATTAATTACCTGTTTTTATAAGTAGAAAATAGTACTTTACTATGATTGAATTATAATCTTCCCATTAATATGGCAGTTACATCCATTATCATGAAAGTTGTGCCAAGCTTCTCTATGTAATAAGAAAGAACAATTAGTGAGATCCAAGAGAGGAATCCTAATATGTTACTCTTCCATTTACTGCTAAAGGAGCACAATATATTTAAGAATAAATCATTTTCAGAAGGTACCAGTAGGTCTAATAACATTTTTGTTCTTGGTTTTGCAGACTCCTTTACCTGAAATAGGAAGGCGGGTGAGAGTGAATAAATATCAAAAGTCTGTAGGATGGAGATACAGCGTGAGTATTAAAAGTGCTCATTAGTCCAGTAGTCTTTCCTATAATTTTCAGCTTGAAACTCATTCTTTTACATTGTGTCATAATTTCTATAAGGCTGCCCCTTAAGTGTTCTTGCCTAGAAGTGATGATATATTTATATCTTCTATCATGTTCATATACATTTAGTCATCATTTTTGAACACTAGCATCTGTCAAAGAGCAGGGCCTAGAAGAAATGGTCATCTGAACAGGAAAGTGTGACTGCAGATGAAGGATGTTGAGTATATCTACAGAATATGGAGGCCTCTCACTTGGCAGCAATAGAAGAGGTGTTGATAGGACCAAGAGCAAATTTTGCCTAAAACTGGCCTTGGAAATGTCCTTTGCACACTTTGTGCAGGTGGTCTGGACTGAACTGCTTTTCTCCAATTATGACTCAAAAAAATATTGCCATCATATATGAGCCAAATGATGGGTTCCCCCTTTTAATTTTCACAGAAATAGCTGACATAACACCAACAGGTTACCAAGCCTAGAAGCCTTCAGACATCTGGCAACTGAACTTGAACACATGGAAGATATATTTTACTTGCAAATTTTTGAGATATCTATGATCCTAACTGGCTCTAAAATAAGCTCACAGAAATAGAGTTCTCTTTGCAATAGATGTTGGCATTACATGGACCTAAAAGCAGAATTCCCACTCTTATCCATAAAATTCATGATATATTTTCCAACATTTCTCCTGTATTCAACATATGAGATTAAAATATTTTCAGCCTTTTGTGCCTTAAAAGATATACTGCCAGCATATTAAAAACAATATTTTCTATCAACACCATGATTTTTGAAATCTTCCTAGTTATATCAGAAAAGAATTGCTAAATAGCATCGTGATTTATCTTTTAAGTATGCTTCCCCTTTATCTATATAGTGTATCTTGAGAGATAAGGCATATCTAAAGGCAACAGCTATAATAGCCTTTGGTAGATCAAGAAGCCACAAAACATATGTTATGAAAAATATAATTATTTGATAGAATCTGATTTCATCAAACACATATGTTAATAAAATTCTTTAAAGGTATTCCTCCAAACTTTTCTGGTATTTTCCCATAATAAAATGTATTTTGATTCTAGAATTGGTGAAATTACCAAGGAAGTTCTGGCATCCTTTAGCTGCCTCTTCCTGACAAAAAGCAGGGTATTCAGGCCAGCCTTGGATCAACTGGCTTTCAGCCAAGAAATGCTATAGCATCATATTACAGGAGATGTGTAAGAGTTTCAAATTACCCACTTGGCCTGATGGATATAATGTACTTATGTGTTTCTCACAATCTCAGCTTCCTGTTAATTGAGAGTGGCAAATACACTAATGCTTTCCAAACATATCTGATCTACATTTATTTGTTTTGGGGGAGTTTACATCTAAATGGGAAACCCACTCTTGGTAGTTTGTTTTTCTAGTCAGGGACTTTCATTCTCTGATTATTTAGTAAGAAAATTCACTGTTAGCTAATCAGTCAGACAGCATCTTCAAAACACCTTTATTCCTTTGGGACAGAAAGTGTGTCACTTGCTCACACATCTCTTAGATGCCAGGGCTTCATGGAATATATATAGCAATAATGCAGAAGTTAAGAAAAAAATTTCAAAACCCAAGTCTACCACAAATGAGTCAAAAAGTACTTGGAAATGTGGTCTTTTTACTTCTGTAGTCCTCAGGTTCCCAATAGGTAAAGTGACTCCACAAAAATTCCTTCCCTGCTAAGAATTTAGTTCTTCTCCTGTTCTTGCTAGGTGGTATGAACATTGTAACAACGAAAAAAAAGAATTTCCTTGACATTAAACAACCAAATAAGACTGTCTTGTCTCTGCTTCTCTTTCACTTGTTATTTGTATTCCTAGCTTCACACCAGCATCTCATTCCTATTTATTGCAGTATTGACTTTATATTTCTATCAGTAGAATCTCCACATCATAGTACAAGTTGAATGTACATACAGAATGGCTAGTCCCTTTGGTTTATTTCTATATGGTGCCAGATATTATACTATTTCCAAGGAGGGCTAAATCGCAGGATAGAAACAAGCAACAACAGGTATTGCCGAGGATGTGGGGAAAAGGGTACACTCATACATTGCTGGTGTGAGTGCAAGTTGGTGCAGTCACTCTGGAAAGCAGTGTGAGGATTCCTTAGAAAACTTGGAATAGATCCACCATTTGACCCAGCTATCCCACTTCTTGGCCTAGACCCAAAGGACTTAAAATCAGCATACTACAGTGATGCAGCCACATCAATGTTCATAGCTGCCCAATTCACAATAGCTAGATTGTGGAACCAACCTAGATGCCCTTCAATAGATGAATGGATAAAGAAACTGTGGTATATATACACAATGGAATATTATTCAGCCATAAAGAATAAAATTATGGCATTTGTAGGTAAATGGATGATGTTGGAGACTGTCATGCTCAGTGAGATTAGACAATCCCAAAAATCCAAAGGCCGAATGGTCTCTCTGATAAGTGAATGATGATGCATAATGCAGGGTGTAAGGGAGGCAAGAATGGAGGAAAGATAAATAGCATAGAGGGAAGGGAGGAGTTGGGTCCGGAGGGGGGGTAAGAATAATAACAGAATGAGACAGACATCATTGCCCTGTGTACACGTATGAATGCACAGATGGTGTGACTCTACTTTGTGTACAACCCGAGAAACAATAGCTGTACTCCATTTGTGTTCATTGGATCAAAATTAAATGAATAAAAAAATAAAAAATAAAATAAATTAATAATGAAAAGAAAACCCAACTTTAAAAAAGGCCAAAGAATTTTTATAAGACATTTCTCAAAGGACATATACAATGGATAATAAGCATATGAAAATGTGTTCAGTATCATTAGACATCAGGTTATAATAAATCAAAAGCACAATGATATACCATAGTCAACCCACTAGAATGGTTATAATAAAAGAAGAGAACATAAGTGTTGGTAAGGTATGGAGAAATTGGAATCCCCTTGTATGTTTCTGTTGGAAATTTAAAATTGTGCAGCCACTGTGAAAAACAGCTTGGCATTTCTTCAAAATATTAAACAGAGTTATTGGATTGAGGAATTTCACTCCCTAGATATATACCCCCCCAAAATGAAAATGTCTATCCACAAAAAACTTGACATAAATGCTCATAGAAGCATTAATCACAATACCAAAAATGTATAAATATAATCCAAATATCTAGCTATTAATGAATTGTATACCCCAAGGAATGAAATATGGACAAACTTTATAAAATGTGTAGTCATAAAAGACCACATATTGTATAGTTTCATTTATGTGAAATATCCAGTTCACAGAAAGTACATTGGTGGTTGATTAGGGCTAAGACACATGGGGAGTAGAATTTAGGGATGATAAGTAAAATGTATGGGATTTCATTTCAGTGTGATAAAAACAGTTCTAAAATTGAATATGATGGTTGTAGAACTATGTAAATACACTAAAATTAGAGAATTTTATACTTTAAATGAGTAAATAGTATGGCATGTGAATTATATTTCAATAAAACTATTTAAAAAAGAAAAACTAAAATGATATGATTCCACTCAATGGAAAATTTATGCAGTGGCCAGTGTTGCTGGGCCATAGACCACTATTTGAGAAGTGCTGGATTAATAAGAGATCGTAAACTTATCCTTTTTCCCTGAAATTTCAAGTTAACCAGATATCTCCATTCACTGAAAATTCTAGCTGAGATTTTTATTATGTAGGATAAATTGGTTGCATAAGATTTTCCTTTGTGAGTCTCCTATAGAGATCAATAGTCATTCAATTGCATAGCTTTGAAACTTTGTTTGTCTGATTTTATTCTATAGGATGAGGAAGAGGATCTCAGGACTGAACTCAACCTTCTGAGGAAGTACTCTTTCCACAAAAACATTGTGTCCTTCTATGGTGCATTTTTCAAACTGAGTCCCCCTGGCCACAGGCACCAACTTTGGGTATGTTTTTAATTACCCCGATCTTATTGAATAATAAAAGTTTTATTCAATGATGTACAATTTCATAAGCTAAAATGGCACTTTGTGCACCTGCTGGAAAAGTTAAGCAGTCAACAACTTAGGGTAGTATGGGAAAATGTACTCTGATTAATGGAGAAGGGAGTGACAACATATGGAAAAATAACTTCTGTGACTGTCAAGGGCTAATTAGGTGTGGTCAGGGGACTTGAATGAACACTGGAAATACCTAACAAATATTCTGAAATACAGCTTAACTGCTTTTAATTTTAAATCATTTCTATTGTGCTGTTATGGAAGCTTCCTGATGCATTGTAATATAGTTACTCGGTAAGGATCAATAATCACTAGCACTTGACAAGTGCATAAGGGTGCATTTTAAATGTTTGCAAAATATATGTAAACTTGAGTAAGCATATTTCCTAGAAATTCTTTTCTAAATTGTTAGATGACTTCTCCTTTTCTTAGTCATGGCTAGGGTATCACAAATTCTGGATCAATGAAATATAAATTTTAGAAGCTAACTAGACCATAGGTTAACCAAGGCACAGATACAGAGTTTTTGATGCCCTCTACTTTATTAGCAAGAAAATGAGCTTTAGTCAATGATGTCTTTATTTAAAATGGAATATTTAGAACATAAGCTGGAGTCATTGTACATATGATTTGTATACTTTCTACATTTTTATTTACTAGCTAGTAACTGTATTTGTTTCAAAATAGTGACAAACTTTTCAGGATCTTAAAGTGTCAATGAAAGATTCTATTGCATTCTATGTAATTGACTTGAGGACAATGACAATGAACACTATGGAAAAATTTTCAAATGGGGGTTGAACTGAAACAGTGATTTCCAAACCTTAGCATGCATCAGAAATTTCTGGTCAGCCCCACAAAACAGAATTCTGGACCCCACTCACAGGGTTTCTGATTTTATAGGTCTGGGATGTGTGTAAAATTTGTACTTTCTAATAAGTATAAATGATGATGTTAATGCTGCTGATGAGCACCACACTCTGAGAATCACCAAATTTAGGGATCTTCAACTTAACCCTCTTTTCTTCCAAATGTCCAGTTAACACAAAACTTCTATTCTCTTGACAATTCTCAAAGACATTTTAGTAAATTTTAGTATGTATCCTTAATGGTTACTTTTTTGCATACACCATTTTTCTTTGCATATATTTTTACTTATAAGACTTTTCCTCTTGACAGTTTGGCAAACTATGAGAAATGTTGCAGTCTCCTTATTGGATATATATTACCAGTACTCAATTCATTCACTCATTCAACATACATTCATTGAAAAAATCACCTATTTACCAGGCATTCTATTAGATGTTGGAGGTACAATGGTAAGCCAATATACATGACCCTGTTGTACTGGAGCTTGCAATCTACTTGGAAAGACAAATGTCAATCAAATATTCACAAAAATAAGTGTCTACTTAGAAGGAAAATAACATTTTTACATATGGGTGAATAACAAAGGAACCTAAATTAAGCTGGGGAAAAAGGAAATTTTCCTTGAGAAAATAAAAGCCTGAACTGAGATCTGAAAGATGAGGAAGCATTTAATACATAAATCATTTGTGGAGGTAAGAGTTTTCATGGGATCATTAACACTTTATTACCCGTGTAAATCAGATAAAAGAAAATAAGTAAATAGATAATTACCATTTATAAAGTGTATGAACCACGAGCTGTGCTTACAAACCTGGAAAATGTTTGTGAATATCTCACATTCCTTTAATAATTGAGCTGTTCTCACATAAAATTAGAAAGATCTTTAGGGTCTATCTTAGATGAACAATTTTAATTAAGATCTGTCATAGTGCAAATGAGCCCCTTTTCTTCCATTACTATTGTGTACATTTTGTTCCTACATGAAAATCAACTTCTTTTAGTTTATCTGAATTGTTGATTTCATTTGGCTATCCCTCTTTTCTTTTGAAGAGAGCATATTCAGGTCAAAGACTTGCACTAATATCAATGGTGAACAACTATAACATTAATGTTTCCAAAGGAAATAAGGTAGATTTTTTGACTATTCAGCATTTTATTTTTATCATTTTGCTTTCATTCATTTATAGTGACAACTTGTCTACAGATAAAAAATGACCTCTTGCTGTTTTCATAAAATAATTTTGACATAGACAGTGATGCATAAACTTGTGCTTAAAAGAAAAGTTTGGTAGGTTCATTTTAATAGTTATATTCTCCTTCATACCGATCTGTCCTCTAGTTAGCTAATATTATCAAAGGAAATTTACTAGTCAGGTACACAATTCGTTGGTCACCAAAATAAATTTTCTGACAAATTGTTTTTATTAAAAGAAAAAAATCAGAATTAGTATTTTCAAAGATGTTAGCCTTAAAAAAGTATTTATTTCCTTGGCAGGAATCCCATTTGAAAGAAATTATCCTACAGGAATTAATAGAAAATGTTCCCCTTGAAGTTGTAGTTTGCCAGTATCTTGGAGAAAATAAACTGAAGTTGAATTTATAAATAAAACAATGATAACCAAACTTAGTCTTAATATTAAAATGTAAAATCTTTTGATCTTCCACATCTTACTTTATTTCAAACTACACTGCCATCTCTACTATCCTTTTCTTTCCACTTCAGGTTCACCCAGGCTTGTCCCTTTCACAAGCTTATTTCCAAGGGCTTTATTCATTCTGTTTTCCATAAACTGAATGTTCTTCTGTCTAAGCATTTCCAAACACTACCTATGATTCAAAGCTTATTTCAAATCACTCCTCCTGGTTAAATACATTTGTGATGATACCTGGCTCCCCTCCCTCCACAGATTCTAATTCCACTAGTCTTTGGAGTTTTCCGCCAGACAGTTGAGTCAGTCTTCGCAGTGCCTTAATCTCTAAACATTACGTATAGATACAAGCCATATGGACTGAAACTCCCAAGATATTTTCACAGAATTACTTTCTAATTCTTTATACTTTCCTAACTTCCCCACAGATGGTGATGGAGTTATGTGCAGCAGGCTCAGTCACTGATGTAGTGAGGATGACAAGAAATCAGAGTTTAAAAGAAGATTGGATTGCTTATATCTGCAGAGAAATCCTTCAGGTTAGTCTTCATATAATCATTTTCCCTTGATCTTCAAAGAACTTGAGAAATCTATATAGATGTACCTTACACCTCATATCTGATTATTTAAGAATTTTTAACATAACTTATGGATCAGGGAACCTAAGAAGGCCAGAAAACTTGAGGGAAAGCAAATGTTCAGATAATATTCCTCAACTTTAAGGTACACCACAAAACGTGTAACCAGTTCCTTGTAAATCATGGTCTTTAATGATTCTGTCAGATTCAAAATACTGTGTTAAATGAATCAGGGAAATGATCACTGGGATTATAAATTATGTTGACTTCAGAGCTATATCTAAAATGCATAGCACTATCATCACAGATTAAGATGAAGGTAAGTCAGGAGAAGTCACTGTTGTACAGAACATCTGCAGTCATTTTTTTTCAGATATCCTCTTTGAATACTGCCCCACAATTTTCTCTTCATTTCTAATACCCAGATGGATGAGGGCAACAATATTCTTGATCTACCAATATCACTTTTTAATTTGTGACTTAAGTGCTCAGGGTCAGCCAAGAAGATGTTAATGGAACTGAACAGTACCACTCTACATTATTAGAATGTCCTTTCTCCCATTTTGATTGGGTTCACTTGTGATGTTAGTATAAATGGTTATGAGTGCAAACTCTTGATTGAGTTGTAATTCCATTTCACCATGTGCTAGCTATGTGACCTTGAGTCAATTACATAATTTTTCCAAGTCTCTCTCTCTTTGTGTAGTATAGGGTGATACTGGCACCTTCTTCAAAGGATTGCTATGAGGATTTAATAATTTAGAGCACTTAGCAAAATATCTGGCAAGGAATAAAGGCTCAATATTTTTTCACTATTTTTATTTTTACTTCTATTTTTACCTCCCAGTTAGTGTCTGGAGCAATATTACTGCAGCCTAACACTGCACTCCATATCATGGTTTAGCCAGGTCACGGGTTAGATTTAGTGGTGAGTGGGTTGAAGCCAGCATGGTAAGCCAACACAAATTGCAAATGCTTTAAAATGAATTTCCATATTACCTCAAATTCTCAGCCTACAAGGCTGACTTGAAAATATTTTGGACTAAACAAATGGTTGGATGAGGAATAGAGCAAAACTATGGCTGAGCTCTGACAGAGTTAGTATGTCCAGGTCTTCACTCTTATGGTTAGTTGGAAATGTTGAGGTTAGAAAGAAAGGTAAAGTGACCCAATGTATACAAACATTACTTCTTGGTGTTCTTTTTCTTTCATGGGTGTCCTGATTTATTTTCCTTTCCTTATAGCCAAAAGTAGAATTTCTGGGAACTAGCTGTATTAATTCCAGTCTGAAGAAAGAATTTTGTCTGACAAATCAATCCTGGGCCATTTTTCTTACCAAAGTTTTCCCCAAAATACTAATAATAGTACCAGAAAAGAGAAAAATATATACTGATGTGACTTTCTTTTTAACATATATGCATGCAGGGCTTAGCTCACCTTCATGCACACCGAGTAATTCACCGTGACATCAAAGGTCAGAATGTGCTACTGACTCATAATGCTGAAGTAAAACTGGGTAAGTTTATTCTTGCAATATTTAAGGTGAGGATCAAAACATTTTAATGAAGCAAATTCCATTAGAATAACTGTGCTTTTCATGACATCCCTAACAAAATCCTCTACTTATTTGAGCTATTTCCCTGCCTATAAATCAATCAAATTTTAAAATTTTCTTTGGAAAGGAAGGTGGGGAAAAGAAAAAGGATGCATCTAAACACTTCTTTGAAATAATGTTGATTAAAACGTTGTAAATTATAATGGGGGCTACATTTTGGCCAATGTTTTACCATCTGTTAGAGATATCTATTATATTTATTTCAACAATTAAAATGAGCATTTACATGTGTGAATTTATGTGTCATGGTTAGGAATTTCAAAAGTTACTCATGACAGAGTCATGCTTTCCCAAGAATATCAAAGAACTTTTAAACTACTTAAACAGGAATTGTTTCTTTGCTTTTTCTCTCAATTATTTAAACAAATGATGAGGGTCGAAAGTGATGCTCTAATAATATCTGAATCAAATTCAGAATTAGAAATCAAAGGACAGAAAGTCCCTGGCTTCTTATTTCAGGGTTCAGAATGGCATAATTCATTTGAAAGTAGCTACGCATTTCATCTCACAGGTAACAGGAAACAATATATTGCACATTTTAGCATTTTAAACAAACATTGATGGTTGTTTTTTCAATTGGACCTCATAAATTAAGTCAGTACTACATAGTGGCAGGTAACCCCATTAATCCATTGATATAAACAGAAGTATTTCTTATTTTTAAACTTATGTCAACTCTTTTTTATCATGTGTCTTAACATGATCTTCCCATTTTTTTGCTAAATAAATAGAACCTGCATAGAGATTTTGATGATTCATTGAGACCATTTTCAAATGGACATTTGTGGAAGAAGTATGAAGTAATAATTATTATCAAAATAAGTGAAAGTAGTTTCCAGAAAATGTATAACTTTTTCTATCTAAAAGTTACAAAGCTAGATGCACAAATTTAAGAGACTGTATTAAAGCACATAAGAGGCATTATAGATTTAAAATTAAATTGTGCAGGATGAATATACCTCCATAAGTAGAATATGCCTCCTAACTGTTATGTTCTTGAGTACAGCAACACTTCCCTAAGCTTGGGTTAAGTTGCATGTCAATGCAACCATTTGCAACACAGAAGAAAAATTTTGTTAAGTAAGTGAGAAAAACCACTGAAATATCAGTTCACTCTGGTGGAGAATCCTTTAGTGCTGGATTCAAATTTAATCAGGCTTATTACACACATAATTCTCACACAACTTGTTTTATATTTCTCAGATCCACACATATTTTTAAAAACAACATATTATGAGAAGTTTGCAGAAGGCAAACCTAATGAGAGGCAAAGGAAGTGACAGAAATGAAAGAGACACAAAAATAAGTATATTGTATTTGCAATTAATCAATAATGTCCACATTCCGGGCTTTAAGTTTGTTAAAGAAAATGTTAAACTATTGAAATTGAGGTTTCTACTATACCTTTTATCTTAATTTTAGCTTTTTCTTTATGATTTCCCCTTTTCTTCTATTCATCCTTCTTTCTTCTAGTCTTTTCCCCTTTGATTTTCTCCCCTCGATGCATACCATATATATCAGCTTATGGCTTTTACAGGTATTTCTTTGCCTTTAAAGTTGGCCATTAAGGAATGCTGAGCTCTGATTTAAACTGTTTCTTAAAAAATTATAGATAATGAAATCTTGCAACACCCAATGGTGGTCTTCACAATACGTGTGTGTGTGTGTGTGTGTGTGTGTGTGTGTGTGTTCTTATTAGACCTTTCTTAAACTGCCTTGAACTACTGGGTTTTTTTTTTCCTTTTTATTTTCTTCCTCTAAATTCTTCGAGCTGTTTTTCAGTCAATTTTGTTCACCATCATCTAGATTCCTGGAAACCATTCTAAATTAGAAAATCTACTTCTATTTTTCATCCCTGTCTTATTTTTTCTGGAATAAATAACCCCAGTCTACTTCAGCCTATTTTCTGTCTGTTTCTGAGGATACCATACTAAATATTTTCTTCTAATGTATCCCACAGATGAATAGGAGACTAGACTAAACTTTTATAGCCTAAGCTAAGATATGTGTACCACAATAAAAATTTGCATCTGATTCAGAAAATTTGTATAAGCATTTAAACTAAATTCTAGAAGAAAACTCAATTTTCTTTATCATTGACATTAGGACCTCCTAATGTCATGATTGAGAGCTTCCTAAGGAACTACTAGTATGTTTTACATTTCTTAGATATTGCTTATACTGCTACTCTTCCTGTAGTTTGTTGGCAGGTCCAAAACTACATATGTTATCACTTCAGAGGTTCAGGGTGTACCAATGGAACTTTATTTTTAATATTCATGGTAAACATAAAGCCAAACCTACTGTAGATTTATAATAGCACTATTGAGTCTCATTCCAACATAAATAGCAGCAAAAGCTTATTTCCCAGTATTCCTGGAGTAGAATTCATGGTAAACTTTTCAGAGCTGGAATGAAAATCTGTTACCCATTGTGGCTTTTGTATTGGCTTTCCAAGTTAAAGCAATAACTTATTGAGCTTTTTGTTACTGATTAATTATTTTGACATATGCTGAATTTTGCAGTGGATTTTGGAGTGAGTGCCCAGGTGAGCAGAACTAATGGAAGAAGAAATAGCTTCATTGGGACACCATACTGGATGGCACCTGAAGTGATTAACTGTGATGAGGACCCAAGACGCTCCTATGATTACAGAGTGAGTGTAAGGATTCAGGTACTGGGAATCAAAACTTGAAAATGATTTTTGATGAATATTTTCTGTTTAATGATTAAATATAATACGAAAAAGCAGGCAACTCCTCCTTTCACATTAACTCTATTTGGAAAAAACAGCACAAACAACCTCTCTGTGGTTTGATAGTATGCATGAAAATAATATTTTCTGTGAATGTAGAGAAAGTAGTCAATTGGAAGTTATTCAAATCTGAGGGAGAATGTCTAGTTCATGTTGCTTGTAACTACGTGGTTAAAAATATTATATTATGTGGCTTTATATAGAAATTCAACATTCAGGGGCAAAGAACTTTGTAAACTTAAAAATGAATAGATGCGCTGGAGATATAGGTCAGTTGGTAGAGTGACTGCCTTGCAAGCATAAGGCCCTGGGTTCGGTTCAATCTCCAACACCGCAAAAAAAAAAAAAAAGCAAGGAAAATGAATAAATGTAAAGCCAATTATTACTCTGCACAATAACTTAGCTCCACAAAGAAAAAAAAAGATAATTTGATTATTCAGGGTAACAGAAAATCTTTGGCATGTGGTTCACTTTGAAAACCACAGAGAATCAGTGGAATAGAAAAATTAAGTAACAATTTGTACTATTTATTAAAATTTCCACTGAAGCTGCAAATTGAACAATATATATCTATGTACACATTTCAAAAGGCTGATGTGGAAAGAAAGAAAACTCTCCATTTGCTATAGACTGGAAAAACCTCACTCATTCTTCACATCATAAGTCATCCAAACAATTCATTGTGGTCTCCCTATGTGGAACCTAGGGCTGAAAACTTGAAGTTGATTAATCTAAGTTTCATCTCTTTTCCATTTCCTTGAATGCCCTCTGCTTGATCTGCAAAGTAATTATTTACTGAACACTTATAACATATTCAGTGCTACATTAGGATCCATGAAGACTATAGAAGCATTAGTTCTTCAAGTGACTTGCTATAAAATGGAGTTTTATATCTGTATATTTTAACAATCTTTCAAGGAATTGTACCTGCTTTAGTTACTCATTTTTATATTTTGCCCCATTTAGGCAAAACAATGCTTCATCTTAGAATCTCACAACTGAAGTTTTAAGAACTCTAAACCATGGGAAAATTATGTCAGATTCAATTTTCCCATGTACATGTATGAAAACGACACAGTGAATCCCACCATCCTATATATCCATAAGAAAGGGATCCTAACTAGAATAAGATATATTCCATACTTACATAATTATATCAGAATGGATTCTGATGTCATGTATAACTAAAAAGAACCAACAAAAAAAAACTGAAAAAAAAGGAACCATAAACCAGGATTCCAAAGCTTCATTGACCTCATTTAGGATTTATTCAACCAGTGTACCTGTAGCCCTGGGACCTTTCCACACTCTAGAAGACAAAATACAGTTAATAGTAGTGAGGACAATTTCCATGGGCTTCATGATAATTACAGCTTAAGTTTATTATATTCCAGGAAATGCTGAAATGTATATTTACACATATAAATACATTAACAATTTATATACACTATGTAACTTATAAATTAGTACATATATTTACATGTGTAACATGTAATATTTTATATCTGTTTTTAATATAGAAACTGTTAAATATAATTATGTTTAACATAAATATAAAGTATATTTATATATATTAAATATGTATACACATACACACATACACCAGTCCTATGAAACGGTTGCTATCATAGTTACCATTTTACATAGAGTGAAATTGGGGTTCAGAGATATAAATAATTTGCCAGAGACCACCCAGTTTGTGGATCTGTAAGTTAGAACTTTACATTAAGGTCCTTTTGATATTTCAGGTAAGGTAACGCTAGCAGTACACCCAAGAAGAACTTTTCCTCCACTGAACCTCATTCCATAGCAGCCCGTTGTGTTGAGGTTCTCACTGGTGACAAGCTCAGATATCGTCCTATGATATTAATTTATAATAAAGCTTCAATATAGAAAAACCATGAAATGGCACCCCTGCCATCAGCCAAAGATTGTTTTAAGATTCTTAATCCTACCTCTTTCTCTCTATATATATATTCATATATATATGCACACACACACATGTACATGTATATATATATACATATATGTATGTAGTTGTATATGGACACAACACCTTTATTTTATTAATTTATTTTTATGTGGTGCTGAGGATCAAATGCAGTGCTTCACATGTGCTAAGCAAGTTAGCTGCAATCCCAGCCCCCCAATTTCCCATTTTAAGTGATTTTTATTTGTCTTCTTTTCCTTTGCAGAGTGATGTGTGGTCTGTTGGAATCACTGCTATTGAAATGGCTGAAGGGGCTCCACGTGAGTAAAAATGTTTGATATTTGTTAAAGGCTAGGGAAACATACTGTACATACTTGACTTTCTGGAAGAGATGATATTGCCACATGTACCATTGAGGTTTCCTGACCACACAGGTGTCATACTACATTCCAAACTATTAATGGTAGCCGTTTTAGTGATTACTAAATGCTTTTGTCATAATTGCTGAATTTGGATACATAAAACTAGCTTGTGCTTTTCTTTCTTATGATACCTTATTTTAGGCTGACTGAGCACTATTTCAAATTTGCCTCACAGTATTTGGTCCTAACTGTCCTGAGCAACCAGAACCCACAGTCATTCCAATCTATAATTACTGGTGGAATATTTAGGTTCTATAACATCTATGGTCATACTCTACTACTGCTAAAGGCTAGGAGAGTTGAGGATATCCACCAGTGGATCATTGGAATTGAACCAGTTCTCAACAATATTGGGAATTAAGCACTTTTTCCCCTTTGGAGTCAACCCAACTCACTTATTTTCTCCCTTCAGCCATCTCAAAATCCTTGATCATTTCCCCTTGTATTCCCTACGTCCCCATCATATAAATGACTTTGCAATATGCCATCCTCTCAAGGCACTGTTTTTGGTAGGGAAGTGAAATGGAATGTGAACCTGCATGTAAATGATTGATATTCTTCATGTGCATGGCTCCATAACACATTTGCTGTCCTTGATATTTAAATCCAAAGGAAAAATTATAATGCATTCCTGGCATTGTTGTGTGAGGAATGAGGAAGTATCTTCAGGGATGTGTGGGGCAGGGGCTTCTCTTTCCCCTCTGCAAGCAGATATAATATGCTCCCATGTACTGCATGCTGTATCTGCACAGCATCTATCTGCCAAGCTTAATAAATTTGAATTAACATTGTGTTTCAAGGCCAATGGGAATTTCAAGTAGAATTAGTGGTAACATAACTTTTGAGAATTTCTGGTATCCCTTGAACATCAAAAAGGGGCTGAAATAAAGCTAGGAAAGTTGTGGAGATCAGTTTGCTACTGTCTCTGTTTTAGTACCCTCCAAACTGCAAAGTATCTATCTAAGTTGGATGAATAAAAAATTAATGATGGAAAATATTAAAATGCAAAACTTTGCATATGCCACATATATAAAATTGAAACTAGAGACATGCAAGTTTTTCCTCATCATCAACTCATGATTTCTGTTTAGAAAACGTGCTTAAATTTTCTTAGATTGTGAAACAGCAGGCTGCTTTTCCTCCTCCCACTTCTCTTATACCTCCTCTTCCTCCTCAATATCTTTCTTCTTCTCTCTCTCCCTTTCTCTTGAAATGCACAATATGGTATTTCACATTAGTATTGCACGCATTTGGTTAGGATACATGACTGCATCAAGTAGTCATGAAAGAGACATGTCTGCATCTTTTTTCCCATTGTTTCTGAGCACTCCTCACAAAGTCTTTCCAAAAATCCATATTTTTATCCAAAATATTAAATCATGGGGAGAAAAGCAGTAATGATCAAACTCACAGAGGGAGTACAGAGAAATTTTGCATAGGGTATGCATATGGAAAACTTCTTTCAAAAGACCAGTGAGGATCAGGATATTCATGAACCACAGGGACAGAAAATAAGGTCATTATGGCTAGATAAGTATGTGTAGTGGTGGAGCTTTGATCATCAGCAACTTTAGATAGGTGCTCCACTAAAATTTTTCTTTCACCACCCTCCTTTACTGCCTGGAGTGATAACTTTGCATGAAAGTGATTTTCATGAGTTTAACTGCAACAATCCTCCAGGTTATGATAATTACCATCTCAGAGGGAATGGCTATGTAAAGCAACAGTTATCTGATAACAAAATGATTTCCCTCTGTTCTTTGGTAATTCTTTCCCAGAGAAATAAGAGGCAGAATAACTTCTCAATGAAAGGATGCTATAAGGGCCTTTAGTGGAGAGAAGAACTGAACTCTTGCACACCAGGACTTCCTTTAGTCCTTAGTTTCTGGGTAGGAATATTGAGACCTTTAAACCAAATCCAGAATATTGCTAGTAATCATTCAAACACCATAATATCATAGATCAACTAATGTTGAAGACATTTCTTATTCTCCATCCTTTATGTAAATGTCCATCTTTTCCTGGAAGAGATTGAGGATAGGTTTATCTGCCCTTCCTTGTAAAGTATACAGCAGAAAATTTACCTTAATCTCGACTATATCTTTCCCTATCTTAGCATTCTCCTTGCTATTGTAGAAATCATTTTAAATATTTTCAACCATGCTTGTTTAGTGTCCTGCTTCTATTCCTTGTAGTCTCTCTCTCTCACACTCCATGTCAATCTTTTCCTGAGCGCCTCATGATTCAAATTTACCTCTGACCTTCAAGAGACTCATTCCTTCAGTATTCAGAAGTCTTCAGGTCTCAACATGTGTTAGGAATAAACTGCATTATTTAACCTAATTTAAACTAAGCCAAGTTTAATATGTGCCCAACCCCTTAAGAGATGTGTTTTTAAAAGAAGGTTTGCTACTTCAAAGGAATGAGCCTCTAAATGGGTGAACATTTAAGCAGTGTTATGAGATATGTGCTGGGGGGGGCACTTACATTCCTAAAATTAGGTCACATAGGAAATCATGCACAGCTGCTGTTAACATAGCTCTTTTACCCACGCCATGCTTCATTCTTTTGTGACTTTTTCCTTTCCATTGGAAAACAAAAAAAGCTTGCTTGGCCTATGTGCTAACTCTTGATCCCTAAAGATGTTTTCAGTTGACTGAATGTTGCTCAGATGTTAATAAATGACAACTCACAATATGTTTAAAGGACAGGACTGGGTGACTGATTGGATACAGTGAAGGAATTAAAAGAGCCAAATATGATCCTGATATTTTGAGCTTGGTACTAATTTTGCCCTCAATTATAAACCTGAACTTTCTATTCATTTATACCCATGTAATTGAGAGCAAATCTTGAACTTTGAACAATTGCCTTTATATTATCCTAATAAAATAACTCTGGTGAGGGTTTTTTCCCTTCTTCTGAGAGGTCTGTTTGACACTGTGTTTTCTATGGAATGCATTTTTGGAGAGGAAGGATGATTCTCTTAAGAACTGTTCATATCAAACTGTCCTCCCATGAACAAAGTGTTTGTAGAGTTAGATGACATTTACACCAATGGTCTCTGTTGGGGAAGATTTGCACTACCAGTTTTCTTTAATCAAAACACAAGAGAAAATAAGTGAAGTGAGGCACATATTTTCACACTTATGGAAAAAGACAGAAGTCCCAAACCAATGAGGTAATTAATTTATATAGCTCATATCAGAATAGGCTTTCCTTTATATGCCATGTGTATGAGAAAAAGAAAGTCCAGTAATTTGGCATAGAACTGAAGTACCATATAGTTAAAGTCTTTATTATAATATTAATAGTTAATATTTATTGAACAACTACTACATACCAGGCAGTTTCATTTTGTAACTACATATTCTACTTTCACATCTAAAAATACCTACATTGAGGAAACATAGTATTGTGCTTATCTCTACTTGCTAGCTGTAGGACAGGGCATTTCTTCCAGTGAGACATAAGATTTGGGGTTGTTCTGTAGGTGTCAGTAGCAGTAGCATCATGTAGGCTCTGGGGATGAGATATCTCTACTTTTGATTAACTTTTCTAATGCAGATCAACAACACATTTCAAAATAATTTGTCACACCCAGTAATATGAAATTTTGGAATCTTGTATAATACAATGTTTGTGTTACAGTGAACACTACCTTTATTTATGTATTTTTTTTGGATATACTCATCCCTTATTATCCATTTTACAGATATGTGAAAGAACTCTGAGAATTCCCTCCCAAATGTAGAGTGGGCTCTGCTGATATTCTCTTTATTTTTTTCTAAATTTATCTGTTTCCCTTGGCAGCTCTGTGTAACCTTCAGCCCTTGGAAGCCCTCTTCGTTATTTTACGAGAATCTGCTCCCACTGTCAAATCCAGTGGATGGTAAAGATAAATGTTGTAATCTTCTAAATACATTGACTCAACATTTTCTATGTAGCCAAGTTTTCATTCATTCAATCAATCCTCCTTCACCAAGCTTGTTGGACAATACTTCCTAAAATCCAATATCTTATTAGGGGAGTCTATATAACAAGTTCTCATTAAGAGCTAGCCAGCCAGATAGAAATAAGTGATATCATTCAGCATATATAATGATCACATAACTGTTCTGTCATTAATAGTCATTTTCATTTGTTTCCCCAATGCTAACCATTTGTGAAGTTTCTCACTGTGCCTACATAGTCAGTGAGATATTGTGATATACACCTCTTTTGTTTGGCCCATGAGAAGAAATATCCACAGACCTAAAGCAGATGACTTTTTCTCTTGGGGTGATACAGGAGAGCTAAACTTAGAAATTCTTCTCTCTGAAGCTGTTGCTTTATTTTAAGCACTTGCTTTATTTTCATTATTTACTCCTTTCCCTGATAGAAGTGGCAACTATGATTTAATTGTTGACATTCTTCTTTGTAATTCAATTTAACCCTTTCCACAGATTCAGGCTTTCCAGCCACATTTTTCTGTGGGCCATTTTACAAAATCAGTTAGTCCTGGTTAATTAGCACCCTATTATTGTATCATCATATCCATGCTTCTGCAGCTAAAATTTCATATAGTAAGTGAAACATTCTGGCTTCAGAGGATGACTATTGTGGGATGACCAATCTAGTCTCACAGAATATATATATTCTGTGATTTAATTGCTAGAACACCACATGTGTTATCATTATGTACATGCTTCTGAACCCATTGAAATATCTACTATTATTTGGGTAGAAAATCCTATTGAATGTGGCTTCTTTTTCTGAGGTTTAAATTACCTCATTGTATAACATGTATTGTGAAGCTTCAGAATATTGGCTGCTTGAAAGGAGTATAATAACTAGAGGCAACTCTTTCCAAAAGTATGACTTTCAGAGATGCATGGGGTTGGGGGTGGATAAAGGTGTGGCAAGCCTAAAAATGCTCTTTCATTCCTTTTATACATTCATTTTAGGTCCCGCAAGTTCCACAATTTCATGGAAAAGTGCATGATAAAAAACTTCCTGTTTCGCCCTACTTCTGCAAACATGCTTCATCACCCATTTGTTCGTGATATAAAACATGAACGACATGTTGTTGAGTCATTAACAAAACATCTTACTGGAATCATTAAAAAGAGACAGAAAAAAGGTAGAAAATGTAATCCTTCATTTTACTGAAATGAATATTCAGATGAGACCAGAATTTATTGTTTTCAGGGGAAAATGATATTTTTTAAAAATTAGGTTGAAAATAAAATGTCTGAGGCATTCAATATTTAGTTTCTCCAACAATTTATTCTATTTGTTACCTTTTGCCTGAGTACTTACATATGAGGTTATTCATTGCTCCCGGTTATATCTGGTAAGCATTCATATTTATGAAGACCATGAAAGCCTCAAATAGAGTTTTATGATGTGATAATGTCATTTTAAGTAAAGTCCTAATGAAAAGATATTTTAATTGATTCTGTGGAGATAAATAGGTTTGTTCTTAACCATTTATTAACTGCCAATTTGAAGTAGTTTGCATATTACATAAAGCTCATGTCATGTACTAATCTCCAACTATGAGATGTCATTAAAGGAACTAATTTATACAAATAGAAGTAAAATTCTATCTATTGATGTTCAAACTGACAAGATAGATTTCCACCAATCCTAGGAGAAACTACTCTGGAAGCTCTGACTTTATGTTTTGTGGCACATTCTACATTTAATTTCAGGGACCATAGGCTGGATCCAAGGCAAAAATGAAGTGAAGAACGGGAAACTACAATGATAGCAGGCATCCTCAGATCAGCTTCAGGACTTATCATAGTAGTGTTTGCTCTATCTGCATAACAATATGTATCCTGTTTTCAAGTGAGGAGCAACCAGATTATTTATATACCTCTAGTGATGAAATCATTGGTCCAGCTTTACAGAGGTCAACCAGTCCCAAATGAGTGCAGGGAAACCATAATTCCATTTGATAACTTGCTAATATCTGGAGTTGCAAGATGTCCAGAATATTACCTATAGGAAAAAATCCCATTTAGATGGAGGTTATCCTGAACATGTAAATATACTTTTCCACAACATTTTAATATAGGAAATCCAAAACAAAGTTCTTGTTTGTAAGCTTCCATAGTTCAGTAGTGACAGCACAATTGACAGGAATATTAACTGCCAATTGGAAGTAATGAATATTTTAAATATTTAAGTATAAAACCCAGAATGAAGATTTTTCCTTCTCATTGTAAAAAACAAAGAACAATCATGAGCCATAAGGTTTTTACTTATAGATCCTATAGCTGGAAGCTATGCCCACCAACCATCTAGAGTTTCTCTTGTCCCATTGTTTTATTGCCTAATTCTCACTTCTTTCCCTGAAATCATAGCAATCGGGTTGCCTAATTTTCCTTCCTATGTTCAGATAAATTAATCTACCTATAATAGCAGTACTGTGTTGAAAAAGTGAACCTGATAGAATATTGTATAAATCACCAAACAAGTGGTTTTGAAGGGCTACTTTCTTCACTGCCTTCTTCTTGCCTCTGTAAATTCGTTTTACATCCTGAGCATTTAGAGTGTGCACAGTGACTAAGGTGGACTACATGCATCTTATTGACTGCTTACATTATTTCTCTTTCTCTTTCATAAAAAGGGATACCTCTGGTCTTTGAAAGAGAAGAAGCTATTAAGGAGCAGTACACCATGAGAAGATTCAGGTGTGTTAAATAAATTTCATATGTATTTTCATGATAGCAAATCACACATGGCGATTGATTCCACACGGTAGCCTTTGGTTCAGAACAACTTCATCTTTTCTAACACACCAGATTTCTGTTTCAATGAGACATTGAGTGGAAATGTTGAGAATTTTTATGAATACTCAAATACTCCTTTTTTGGTGATAGAATGATCAAGTATATTATCAGATTCCATTAATAATTTAGTACATTAATCATGATAAATGCTTGCTAGAAGATATTTCAGAAAAGAATGATTCCAGAAAGATTTACTGAAAATATATTCAAAGAAGATATCCATCTTTTAAAATAAAAGTAATTTCCTTGAATGGCTCCATTTCACTACTAATTCTAATTGTATGGCAATCATTTGCATATTTATTTCAGAGGACCCTCTTGTACTCATGAGCTTCTGAGATTGCCAACCAGCAGCAGATGCAGACCACTTAGAGTCCTGCATGGAGAACCTTCTCAGCCAAGGTGGTTACCTGATCAAGAGGAGCCACAGGTCCAGGCACTTCAGCAACTACAGGGAGCAGCCAGGGTGTTCATGCCACTACAGGCTCAGGACAATGCACATAGGCCTCTACAAGGACAGGCTCAGGCACCTCAACGACTACATGGTGCAGCTCAGGTGTTCATGCCACTACAGGCTCAGGTTAAGTCTAAGTCATCTAGGCCTCTGCACATGCAGATTAAGGCACCTCCACGACTAAGGAGGGCAGCTCGGGTGCTCATGCCACTACAGGCTCAGGATAAGGTTCCTAGGCCTCTACAGGTTCACACCCCAGGACCCAAAGAGCAGCAGGCTCAGGCCCACAATCAGAACCAGGCTTCAGAACAGCCTCAAGATCTAGACCAGGTGCCAGAGGAATTTCATGGGCAAGATCAGGTTCCTGAACAACAGCAAAGGCAGGGCCAGGCCGCTGAACAACAGCAGAGGCAGAATCAGGTCCCTGAACAGCCTCTGGAGCAAAACCAGGCACCTGAACAACCAGAGGTACAGGAACAGGCTGTTGAGCCTGCACAGGATGAGGCAGAGGCAGAGGAACCTGAGTTATTACAAGTACATGCCCAGGTGTTCCTGCCTCTACTGTCACAGAACCACCATGTGCTGTTGCCACTACATTTGGATACTCAGGTGCTCATTCCAATAGGAGGGCAAAATGAAGGGTCATCTCAGGCACAGGCCTGGGCACTAGAGCCCTCACAGGCAGTTGACTCAGTTCAAGCACTGATAGAAGGATTATCAAGAGACTTGCTTCGAGCACCAAACTCACATAACTCAAAGCCGCTTGGTCTGCTGCAAACCCTGATGGAAAACTTGTCATCAAACATGTTTTACTCTCAACCAGAGCAGGCACGGAAGAAAAAATCAAAAGTCTCTAGTCTAAAGCAAGCTCTGGCAAAAAGACTGTCACCAAAGAGATTTAGAATAAAGACATCACGGAAACATGAAGAAATTGAACTCTCAGATTTAGAAGCTTGCAGGCGAAGGCGCCAACGCAGATGGGAGGACATCTTTAATCAGCACGAGGAGGAATTGAGACAAGTTGAAAATGTGAGTGTGTTTGCCATTTTATTGACTGAAAAATGCTAGTTTTTGCTTGTTTTTCCTCTGTAGAACCAAGTGAAATACAATTATTCATTTTCTACCTAGGAATCCCTTAACCAGTGAAGATACTGTATCCATATTTTGATATTCAAACATTTCTTTCATCATTTAAATTTCAAAGACACTGCACTTTTTATTTCTCTATCCTTGAAGTTAGTTTATTTGTTCTTTCTTACCATGGAATGCTAGACTGTATGAATGAATGAATACAAATTTTGTACAGATAATAATAAGAAGTAAAAGTAGTTTGCCAAACATTCTGTATACAGTATTCACTGTTTATGACTTGTTTAAAAATTTACCACTCATTTTGCAAAAATAATCAATGGCATAACTGCACAGACTATGACACAAAGTATAACATGGTCTCTGTACCCTTTTGAAATATGCAGTACAACATGTTAACCTCTCTAATTTAAGAATAAATCTTCATTCTTTCAAAAGTTTCTAATTTAAGTGGATGTAATTTGATGGAGCTGTTGAATTTAATTTGGCAACTTTGATAATAGTTTGTGAGATTGATAAGCATATTAATGAGTTTAGACAAGATAAGAAAAACAGTTGTTTTCTAATACTTCCCATTTACCCCATTTATGTAAAAGAATTATTATTATGATGATCCTAAATTAAACACTGTTATCCACTTCCACTTATCTAATAAAAATTGATGTAGTAATTACAAAGGAACCTTGTCTGAATATCTACATAAGAATTCCTTAGGTTTGTGCACATGGAAACAATTGAACAAATGCTAATTCCCTGGCATGTTTAACATGAGAAAAGATAAAAACACAAAGGCCTCAAATGGGAAATGGATGCCTAACTCCTAGAATATAAAGAGAAAGATAGCAAGTGGAGAAGGAAAATTATGAGCCTTGAATGGTGATACTTTCCAGAAATTACGGCATCTAACATGTTAATGACTATTTTCAATAATCCCTGTTAAACAATTTAGAGCTAATGAGCTTTGCATTAGTGAAAAAAACACCTTTTATTTATCCCTCAAAATCTGGTATTACAAATATAGCACATACCTATTCTCATACATTGTTTCAATAGAAGGAAATGTTAATAAATAATAGATACCAATAGCAATACCAAATAATAGATACCAATCCCATGACCTACTTTTACAAGCATTCATATCTTTTTGTGTGATTCTTAAGAAAGCATAAAGAAAAAGAAAAATATTGATGTGACACTTGAAATGGTAGGTGTTTTGAAATACTGGAATTTTATTATAGAGTTTAGAGACATTTGTGGTTGCTTCAACTCACCATCAGAAAACACACACACACACACACACACACACACACACACACGTGTTCTTTACTGTCTTTGAGTTGAAGGGATAACACTGATTGACCTAAAACACAAAAAAATATACTAAACTCCTGGAGCTCAATTAGGGAGGAACTTTTGCACCTCTATACAACAGATTTTCCACTACTCAAAAGGACCAAACTTTGGAGTTCTAACAGTTTACTAAAAGTGAAGCTTTGTTGAGGGTTATGAGTAAATCAAGCCATAGATTAGAGATTCTTAATCTGGATCCCACAGATGAGCTTCAGTAGGTCAGCAATCCCCCTGAAAATATATGCAAATATATTTCTATATGCAGTTTCCTGTGGACAATCTGTAGAATTCTTCAGATTTTAAATGAGATCCTTAATTAAAAACTCTTAGAAACTACTGGCTTAAATCATTTCTAACATTTGGAAATTAATCTTTTCAATTGTATATTACAATGATGTAGTTGTCAGTTTTGTTTGTATTCTAACAAAAATTAAAATATTTATGCTCCTATATGTTTCAAAGGACAAAGAAGATGAGTCATCAGACAATGATGAAGTATTTCATTCAATTCAGGCAGAAGTTCAAATAGAACCATCACAACAACATGATCCAAACCCTAAAGGAGATGAGGTAAATTTCTTAGAATGAATTGCTATGACGTAAGTAAGACCCTAAAAGACTGGTTCTTAAATTTTTGATCTTAGGAACTCTTATAATCTTAAATATTGAGGACTCCAGAAAGCTTTTGTTTATTATATAGATTATGCTATTCAATATTTAACTTAATAGAAATTAAAATAAAAAATTATAAATATATACTAATTTATTTTAAAAATAATGAAATGAGTACATGTTAATATAATAAACAAATTTTAATGAAAAACATTTAGATTTTCCAAAAAAAAAATTCAAGAGATAATGTCACTATTTTATTTCTTCACAGATCTCTGTAATTTTTCTTGCTTAAATGGAAAACAGCTGGATTCTCATATCTGCTTCTGCATTTAATTGTTGCCATATGTTATTTTGGATGTTGTTTTGGTTACAGTACACAAATAAAATCTGGCTTCTCACATATAGGCAATTGGACAGGGAGACTTTTGGTAAATTTCTCAAATAATTGTGCAAATTCTTTGATAATATACCATAACTAAATAAATGGAATCTAAAGACATATCAATGTAATTCTGTATAATTACTAATATTAAAATCCATTGGTCTATCTTGTGCTGGCAATAGCTGTTTCGCTTATTCATGAGATTTCACTTTATGCATTTGTCAGTTGGAAAATATTGGCTCACTGTGTGTTGATCTTAGCAAGTGTTTACATGTTTAATTATACAATATGAAAAATTTTATTAATATCATTATCAATTTTGTCATAAAAATGAGTATTTGTAAGTTGACAAGTGCTCAGTAGCAGATATGTTTAAAAATTCTAGTTTTCTTGTGAAAACTTAAATTTTATCATTGCTAACAAATAGCCTCAGTTTTTAAATTGACAGGATTATTTCATTTGTTTAAATTAATTGTCCACAAAATACCCATAATTCCAATGATCATAGTTTGTTAATCATTCCTTAAGTAGAAATATTGCTCATAAAAATGTGGGTAACATAAATATACATTATTTTTTCCTTGATTGTGTCTGTTCTGGGATACCATATGTGACAGGTTTTGAATCATTTAATCTGTGATTTATTTTCTTACACTTATGGGAATAATGATGTTCGTCCTAGCATCCAGGTTGACTTCTGTTTCCATGACTTCATTAATAGTATCCTATTTAGCACATATATTGGTGAGGCCTGTGTGGTAGCAGCATTCCTAACAGCCAGCCATCTAAAAAAGTTTTAGTCACTAGGATGGATTGGGTGAATATGTAGAGAATGCAAACTCTCACTTTATTGATGGTGAATCAGGAGCACCATTGTTGTTCCTAATCAGCATAAGATGTCAATTAGCAAAAGATGCTTCACAGTAGTCTATTATGAAGTCTTTCATGGACAATTCTCCTTTTTTAATATAATTCCCCAATACTAACCATCCTCTGAAGTGAATAATTAAGAGCATTTCTTTAGAAATACTAATCATTTGCAGAAGTAGACTGTACTATTTAATGAGAAGAGGCAATATGTTTTCTTCACTGTATTAGTAAATGAGTTCCCTTATACTCTTAGGTAATAATTATTACCTTAAGTATGACACTGTAAGCAGGGAAACTAATGAGCTGTGTTTAGCTGGGAATATATTATATGGTATTCTTACTAATCATTTTCACCTCCCCATTTATTAGACTAAACATAGCCAGCTTATATTAGGCCTTGTGTTTGTTTCTTTGGGTCATTATCTATTTTGAGTGATTTTGGCCTCTGGTTTACTAGTGTCAATAAACTTCTTAAGTGGAGGATGCAGCTCCTCCACTTAAGTCTCAGCTACTCTGGAGGATGAGGTGGGAGGATCACTTGAGTCCAGGAGTTCAAGGGCAGCCTGGACAACACAGCAATACCCTGTCTCAAATACATACATGTATACATACATACATACATAAAATGCAACAGAATAAACTTCCTGAGATCACCTTCATGAACCAAAAGGATTAGACTGGGTCAATATGATGCCAGCTGTCTCTATTGAAAGTATAAAAAGTTTGTCAGGTAGACATTTAAACTTCATACTGCCAAACATCTGGTTATATTTGGAAACACTCATTAGCAAAACACGTGGAAGATTGATAAGATTTTTCATTTCTCATCAATCTGTCTGCTGGAGTATAAAAACAGCCTTGAAAAGTCACTTCACAGTGAAAAAGAGTATACTAAAGCTAGTACAGTCTCTAAAAAATATGAAGTGATTTTATCAGCATGAAAATGCTAGATTTTTTTAAAAAGTATAAAATGTTAAAATTACCTTTCTAAAGAATTTAGTGTGATGATCTCATTGCATGACAGAATGATCTATATTTGAGTAACTACAAACTATTGTGAGTAGAAACCTAGGTATATAAAACTGAATGTAGCAAAACAACATTTCATGGCCCTCTCTACGAATGTTGGCAGAAAATAAATTTGCCTCATTGATGTGATGAAAATTTGCTCATTATATATATGACCTTTCTTGAACGTTTTGCTGTATTGGATGGGTTTATAAGTAGTAAAATCCAAATTTTTAGAGGCAAAAGTATTTGGAATACTGATTATGAAAGTATAGTCAAACTGCAAAATTTAAATAAAGACCTAAAAATGGGACAATTTTAATTCTTGGGAGATTTTAATGATGTACATGTATGTGTAACAACATTTGAAAATCCAGAATTAGCTTAAATGTGTAAGAAATTGAAAATTAAATTCTTAAATTTTGAGTAAGAAGTGTGAACTTCATATAAAAAGTGCTGTGATAACATGGAAATAATAACTAAATTAAGACTTGGGAGGCCTGCAATCTGATTTTAGATATTTCTTTGGATGCAATATTCTTAGAAAAGTCATTTTCCTTCTTTGGGCTATAGATTCCCTAACAATAAAATGAATGATTTTGATAATATGCTCTCGAGAATCTCCTTGTATATTAAAATTCAATGGAAACATCAGAAATCACAGCTAAAGCTGGGTGGTGATACACACCTGTAATGCCAGCAGCTGGGGAGGCTGAGGCTGGAGCATCTGGAGTTCAAAGCCAGCCTCAGCAACTTAGCCATGTCACTTAGTGAGACCCTGTCTCTAAATAAAATATACAAAAGGGTGGAGGTGTGGCTCAGTGGTTAAGCAACCCAGGGTTCAATCCCAAGTACCCCTTCCGAAGGAGGGAAGGAAGGAAGGAAGGAAGGAAGTAGAGTTAAGTAGTTCCAATGATATAAAGTAACTGAAAATAGAATGTATTTATAAAACTTATATTTTGTAAGTCAGATTTTTATGAACAAACATATATGAAGAATGGCATATTTCTTTAATAACTCAAAAGAATTTGTGATTGAGAATTTTACCTAGTATCACAATGTGTCTTCAAGGTCCAAGAGATGCCTGCTTCCGTGCTTCATAACCAGGAAGGTATGCACCGTGTCAAGTTCACTTCAAGGTATGTGTCTGATACTGTATTCAAGTTGTTCATGATTATCACATGGAAAAGTAAACTTTGTTTCTTTGACATTAAGTCCTATGTGAAATACAAACTAAAATATCAATGACAACATCATCAGCACTGTCATGATTGCCCCACATTAAAGGCTTAACTACAATGATCCAAAAACTAGATCTTTCACATTTGGTCATACTCCAGTCCCCATGTCATTTAGTTAGTTAATTAGTTAGTGAGATCCACAACATTAATAAAACAATCATTTGAATCATTTGACAGTGTTCAGTTAGTAATTGGCAACAAAATGACTTGAAATTTTAAGTGAGTTTTCTGGCATATACTACATGATACACACACACACACACACACACACACACACACACACAGACTTACCCCCATCTGCAAAAGCTAATGTCACAAAATGGGCAAGTCTGAAAATGACTGAGAGTCAAAATTTGATCTAAGACTCAATATTTTATCAATAGCATATCATATGTGACATTGACACCAGTCACTATGTTTTTATCTTTATAGTACTGGTGATCTTTAGTAAATTTCAATTATATATATATATATATATATATATATATATATATATATATATATATCTTTCCCCTGTAAAAATGTAAAAGTGATTGGAACATTTAGCATGGTCTTTGAATTCAAATAGAAGAACTAAAGTGCCCTCTTTTCCATCCATCTACCTAAATCAGGAATAGTGCATTAATTATAAACTCTAAACATTTAAAATCAAGAAATAATAGAATATTTTACATAATAATAACTTAATAGATTTGCCATGTTAAAATAGCTCACACCTGTAATCCTGCAGCTCATGAAGCTAAGGCAAGAGGATGGAGAGTTCAAAGCCAGCCTCAGCAAAAGTGAGACACTAAGCAACTCAGTGAGACCCTGTCTCTAAATAAAATACAAAATACAGCTGGGGATGTGGCTCAGTGGTCGAGTGCCCCTGAGTTCAATCCCCAGTACCCCCCAAAAAATACACACATACATTCTAACATTAAGTTTATCACTGTGTTTCCCAGGTAATAATGCCTAAATACTACCTTAAAGAAAGTTCATAGAAATGTTAAGAAATAAATATGGTATGTGAAAGAAAGGTACTGTGTAGAAATGTGTTTTATTTCTATGTTTCGGAAATCATTTCTCTGTTCTAGATAAAGTAACAAGTCTGGGGGAAATTGGAAGTTGGAAAACATTACTTAAACTCAATTTCTTTATATATATATATATGTGTATATATATGTATTTTTTTAAGAAAAACTTTGTTTGTCTTTATGAGAAGTTTTATATTCCCCTTATGATTAGTATATGGCACATGCTTTTCCATCTTTTCTTTAGTGTTCCTCTGCCATCTCTTTTGGAAGAAGCTCAGAAGCCCATCAACATCAGACAAAGGAGTTCACAAAATCTTCAATTTTTCCCAGAAGCATCAGGTAATTCAAAACACAAAGTTTCAACAGTCAAAACACTAAGTTAATGGTTAACAATTTATATTTCAAACATTAAGAGAGAAGAATTTTATTAAGGAGTGAATAAAAATGTCAGCGAAGCCAAGTAGGAGTAGACCTTAGGATTTGGCCATTGGGTGGTCAGTGATGACTTTTGAAAAGTAGAAAATTATTTTTCTGAAGTGTCCTTTAGCAGTTGAGTGTAGTAGTTAGGAATATTTCTGGGGAGGTAGATGATTCGAATTGTTATTGTATCAGTGTCAAAATTATGGAAATAGAACTTGAGACATGAATCTCCAAGCTAAAATTCATAGGAAACCTTTGTAATACTGGTTGGAATAGTTGTGAGAGTGTGTTTTGTCAGCTTTTTATTTCACTTCCCCAAAATATGATATACATAGTATCTCATAAATATTTCTAAATGTTACAAACTAATGATTTTCATTCAGAATACATGAAAAATGAATCAGCTCATAAAAAAACTTCACAAATTGTGATATGAATTTCAAACAAGAATTTTATTTTAAGATGTGCTTTTGAGACAGTTGAAATGAATTGTAGATTTGCGGAATATGATAAAACAAGAAGTTGTGCCTTGAATCATAAAATGCATTACAAATTTTTAAATAATCCAGGTAAGTTAAGCAAGGGGGAAATGCCTGAACAAGTCCCCAAGTCATCTTTTAAAATGTTGCATACAAATTTTAGTAAAATGTTAATATAAAAAAATATAGAAAACCAAATGTTCAAAGATCTGAACTTAACCCCCATTCTTCACCTTAAGAGACATAGTGACAGAATTCTTTTAAAGGGTGGTGACTTCTTGTACAGAAGCATTATGTTCTGATAAGTAACATAAGACTGAATGACTTGTTTCTTATTCTTTGTAATAGTTTCATTAGAGAAGAATCCACAGTCAATGATGACATTCATCTGGGTGTATTTCTTACACAAGGAATAAAAAGAGTACATGCTTAAAAAAAAAAGACTGAGTGAGGAGTGATTTTAGGATTTTTTTTCACAGAATCTTTTTTTTCTAGCTCAACTAGGGCTAACTTCACTACTAGTGGACAAACAACTAAAAATTTAAGGTCTACTTATGTTGCCTTTTTGAAATATGTGTTGGATCAGGCACCAAAACAGTCATGAACATTGCTAGGAGGGAAAAGAGAACAGCATCTATGCATCTATGCTAAAATTCTTTTCAGTTCTAAACTCGTGCTGTGTGCTGTGTTATTCTATTTACTACATAGACCATTTGTGAATCCCATGAGATTACAGGTTTCATCATGGAAGAAATTATCTTACTACAGGTTTGCCTCAAAATCACAAGACACTTACCCAAATTCTTATTTAGTTTACTCCCAGACCAAAAGACTTGAAAAGATAGTCTTCTGTAGAAAAATAATAAATGGAAAAATTACAACAATGCCAGAAAATAAGGACACACATTGTAGGATATGTTTGTTATAATGTACTCAAAAGAGCAATGTTTAAAAATGTGTGCTTTTTGGAGTTGCAGTGGTTACACTTTGACTATATACACTAAGTCTGTAAATAAAAGTGGTGTTTGTCTTTAATTTCTAGCACACAAAAACAATAATCAGGGACCTAAGTGTTCCCTTACGGAAGCTTTTTTCTGAGTATGCTCACCCAGACCTATTGATTTTTGAGTCTATTAAATATTCTCACCAAATTTTAAACTTCATATCAAAAGCTAGACTCTAAACCTCTATAAATTTATATTTTAATTGGAAATAT
Source organism: Glaucomys volans (assembly GCA_020662805.1). Taxonomy (NCBI): domain Eukaryota; kingdom Metazoa; phylum Chordata; class Mammalia; order Rodentia; family Sciuridae; genus Glaucomys; species Glaucomys volans. The sequence continues at coordinate 111,662 of JAJEJO010050692.1, read as the reverse complement.
TTATCCTATGGAGTTCAGCTGTCCAATGTGATAGCAACTAGTCACTTGTTAAAATGACAATTAAAATGAAAATTAAAAAAAGAAAATTAAACTTTAAAATTTCACTTCTAGGCACACTGAACACATTTCAGTATTCAATATTCATGTGTGACCAGTGGCTACTGTATTAGACAATGAAGTTACAGAAAATTTCTTTCATAGAAAGTTCCATTATGCAGCACTCATATAGAAAGTTGCTCAGCTTTACAGGAATCAATAATTGGGAAAAATTCAAACTAAAAAGCTTTTTCTCAGCAAACAATCAAAACTGTGAAGAGAGAGCCTACAAGGTGGGAGAAAATCTTAGCCACACACACTTCAGATAGAGCACTAATCTTCAGAATCTATAAAGAACTAAAAAAAACTTTACCCCAAGAATACAAATAACCCAATCAATAAATGGGCCAAGGAAATGAACAGACACTTTACAGAAGAAGATCTACAAGCAATCAACAGGTTTATGAAAAAATGTTCAACGTCCCTAGTTATAAGAGAAATGCAAATCAAAACTACCCTAAGATTTCATCTCACCCCAATTAGAATGTATATTATCAAGAATACAAGCATCAATAGGTGTTGGCAAGGATGTGAGGAAAGAGGTACACTCATACATTGCTGGTGGGGTTGCAAATTGGTGCAGCCACTCTGGAAAGCGTATGGAGATTCCTTAGAAAACTTGGAATGGAACCACCATTTGACCCAGCTATCCCACTCCTTGGCCTGTACCCAAAGGATTTAAAATCAGCATACTACAGTGATGCAGCCACATCAATGTTCATAGCTGCTCAATTCACAATAGCTAGATTGTGGAACCAACCTAGATGCCCTTCAATAGATGAATGGATAAAGAAACTGTGGTATATATGCACAATGGAATATAACTCAGCCATAAAGAAGAATAAAATTATGGCATTTGCAGGTAAATGGATGCAGTTGGAGAATATCATGCTAAGTGAGATAAGGCAATCCCCAAAAATCAAAGGTCGAATTATTTCTCTGATAAGTGGAGGATAATACATTATGGGGGGTTGGAGGGAGGCAAGAATGGAGGAAGGATAAATTGTGCAGAGCAAAATGAGGGGTCGCAAGGGGGTGGGGGAAGGAAAAATAATAAAATGAGACAGACATCATTACCCTATGTACATGTATGATTATGCAAATGGTGCAACTCTACTTCATGGACAACCAGAGAAATGATAGTTGTACCCCATTTGTGTACAATGAATCAAAATTTTTAAAAAAGAACTTCAGGATTGCCCTGGTAGGTGTTTCCCTTACAAAGCAATAACTGGAATAAGAGGCATTATTTCATTAAAAAGCAAACAGAAAAAAAAGTTGCCAGCTTTAGATAAAGGGTGAAGTTTTGTCTCCTTTCAGTAGTTGATGCTTCAACTTTATTGAAATAGTTGAAGATATATCTGTGGGTGAAAACTGGAGGGGCTCAAGATTGCAAAACCAACTCCTGAGTGTTTTGGCTAATCTATCATCTTCTTATACACTGTTGGTCTCTATTTCTAAAGATGAGCATGTGGTGCCAATGGCATCCTCAGCCTTTCTATTCTTGATGCATTCTTCTTTTAAAAATATATCAACCTGGTCACCCTTCTTACATGGATAGAGAGAAACCTTACATGGATAGGGAGAAATATTTAGAAAGTATACATTAAATATTGAAAACAAAAATGTTATATGGGTCTACAGATGGAGCAATATTTGAGCTTGCTACTATCTCTGAAAATAGAGCTCAGGAGGCTGAAGCAGAAGGATCACAAGTTCAAAACCAGCCTCAGCAACTTAGCAAGAACCTGTCTCTAAATAAAATATTTTAAAAGAGCTGCGGGATATGACTCAGTGGTTAAGCACCCCTAGGTTCAATCACTAGTACCCAAATAAATAAATAAATCTATCTTAGGATCTTGGGCCCATGAGTATTTATCAGATAATATTTCCGCAATGGAATCACAGATGCTACAAGAAAAACATGGAATTGAACTGATACACTAACAAATGAAGGCAATCAGTATAATCAACACTGTTACTAACATGTTTTTGGCATTCCTTAGAATCATCTTCTGAGGAGGCGAGTCCTGTGACTGGGAGGAGATCCCAGTCATCACCACCATATTCTACTATTGATCAGAAGTTGCTGATTGATGTCCATGTAGGTGTCCATCTTAATATGTTTATATCTGTTCTTAATTTCCAATTTGTTTTGATGTACACTTTATCATACTCAAGGAGGGAAAGGTTAAAGAGTTTAATTTTGTATTATTTTGAAAATGATTCCCTTTACTATGTGAATATCAAGAATGCAATATTTTAAAATAAATTTATAAATAAATAAATAAATAAATAAATAAAAGAATGCAATATTTGAAGCTAAAAATTAAATGAAAAACCTTTAATTGTTCAGACACTATTTTATCTTCTATTTTCTTCTGTCAGAACATATTGGAGAGAGAGGGGTAATAAGCAGATATTTGTAGATCTCAAAGTAAAGGGTAGAGATTAGATGTCTAAGTTTTGTTTAATAGCGCTCCTTGGATAATGTGACAACATAAAAATTAAAATACTTAGTAAAACAAAAAATATTCTCTGATTGCATAAATTAAATACTCTAAACACTTTTGCAGAAAGCTTATAGATAATTGTATTTTTATAATTTCCCTTACTCTAGCATATGCATGTCATACAGCAAATTTTGCTATATGACACCTACTACACATGAGGTGAATTTATATTTAATTTGCTTTTTAAAAAGGATTTGAAATAATTTAAGATAACCTAAGGCATGTAAGTAAAAGCTGGGAAATTAACCTGACTTCAATATGCATTAATCCCAATGCCAGGGGATAAACAAAAAGAAAAATGTATCCATAAAGCACAAGTCACCTGTTCTGATCTCCTGCATCAAAAGTAAATATCTACCCCTCAGCAGACAAAGAGGAGTAATACAAAAAACAAAATGAGTAAATCTTTCTCTGTGTGATCTGGAAAGTTCACTAATAATTACAGCCCGATGTTTGGGTTTTAGCATCTTATCTTCACTAAAATCCTGAGTATATCTACTGGGCACATATCTTTGTTTCAATTGAGAATATATTTTAAACTGTTCTTAGCATGGAAACTTCAAATCTAAAAGAAAAAGAGAGGCTACTAGAGACTGCATTAACCTTTCTTGTGCACACAGGTTCCAGATGGATTTAAAGTAGGAAAAATATCACCCCCTGTGTACTTGACAAATGAATGGGTAGGCTATAATGCACTCTCTGAAATCTTCCGGAATGATTGGTTAACTCCTGCACCTGTCATTCAGCCACCTGAAGAGGATGGTGATTATGTTGAACTCTATGATGCTGGTGCTGATACTGATGGTAATGATGAGGATTCTAATGATGCTTACGAAGACACCTATGACCATGCCAATGGCAATAATGACTTGGATAACCAGATTGATGAGGCAAATGGTGTCTGTGAAGACCATAATGATGATGACAACAATGATGAGTCTGGTGATGGCATAGATGATAATCATGATGATACTCCTAATTGGTCAAGGTTGGTTTTTCTAGATTACTTACATTATCCCTGTTTTATAACTTCAGAACTATATTCATCTTTAGTTTACTTTCAAGATGGATTATCAAAAGGATAAATTAATTTACATATTGGTACATGGTTTGATCTTCAGCAATATATTTCAAATTGTTTTCACACAGAATGCTTAATTTCTCATTATTTGCATATTATTTTTATTAACAATCAGGTATTTATTAGTTAGTTTATAAAGGGAATTCTCTGTTTATGTTAAAATTAATGCCACTGAAACAATGAATCCCATTATTATGTGTGATATAATGCATCAATAAAAATATGGAAAAATTTAATGCCACTGAATGTTCCTACCCTGTAAAACCACAATGGCCAAGAGAAGTGGGGTAAATGAATTATGCTTCCAGTATTTGCAAACACAGCTATGCATTTCTCAAGCAGCTGAGATAGTGTCATCTATGTAATAAAACTAACATGATCTTTGTTCTGGTTAATTAGTGGGGAAATTACCAAGAGATCTTTTGATTTTTTTGCAATTGAAAAATCTACCAAGAATTCCATTGTCATATTCTTTTTAGAATCCCTCCAGGCACATACATTTAATGTTGTCTCTTATGCAAAAAAGAGCATTGCAATATTTTCTTAAGAATGGTGATTTTACAAATAATTAAGTGACTATCTTAGTTCTATATGGTAGTAGGTTTATATTACTAGGACTTCCTGATGGGAGCAGTTTACCCATGGGATTCTGTAGCTAAGTGGCCTTTATATGTGTTAGAAAATCAGATAATATGTTTAAATTAATATAAACTTGATATATTGCAAAGAGAATTATTCAAATATGTTCTGGATGAGCTACAGATGCAGGATTGATCAATAATATATTTATGAAGTTTCTAATACATGAAACACTATTATTTAAGAAAAATACATGTTTATTCTTCTAACGTAACACATGTAACTAACAAAGAATAAAAATTATTCTTTTCCCTCTACTATCCACTTACAGCTAAGTCATTGACAGTGTCTATGGTGTTAATTCAATATTTAAGATTAACAGGACACAGGCATTTTTTGTCTGTACCATACCAATAGCGTTCACATAAAGCTAAAACATGCTGGGACATGGTAGATATGTATAAGACAAATTCTAATTTTATTTAATTTGCTCACTCTCAACTGTGTTTTTATTTAGTGATCTTCTTTCACTAATTTGTCCTTTTTATCAGGGCAAGCTATGGCAGAGATCGAAGATGCAAGCAAGAAGGTAGTGATGGAAGTGATGGAAAAGAAGGAGCCAGCAGAGGCTATGGCAACCATAGAGCTAGTAGAAGTCATGGAAGAAGTGTAAACAGTGGGGACAATGCAGCCACTGGATACCAGGAAAGACGTGGAACCAATATAGGTATTGGAAGAGGTAGCAGGGATAATGGAAGTAAAGGAGTCAGTGGAGCCAATGATGATAATGGAGCATTTGGAGGAGACAATTATTCAGAAACAGATGGTCTAGGATTAGAGAGACCTGTATTCCAGGACTTTGAACATCAACAGGAGGTAATGCACCATTTGAAAAAGAGAAACTTCTTTCATTTTGAGGATATTTTCTGAATGCGATATGTGACATTCTAGATGTTCTAAATAGATTTTAACATTCAACCCCCAAACCTTAAACATTTTAGAATTATCGGTGTGTGGGTGTCTTTAATACTTCTAAATTGGAGGCTTCTATTTACTTCTGGGTACAAATGTCTTTTACTCAGATCACATATTCAAAGTTGTGTCCATTAAAATATACAATTTTTTTCTGGAAAGATTATTTTAATGTAAAACACGTACTATGGAATTTACCAATTAAAATGTACAATTTGGTGGAAGTTAGAGCATTCACAACATTCTTCAATCTTCACCAATATCCAATTCTGTTACATATTTATTTTTCTGAACAATTAAATCACAGTCTCTCTCCCTAGTTCGTCATAACTTATATTCTACTTTCTCTCTAGCTACCTTATATAATTTGAAACACAATATCAGTTCATTCATCTTTGGCTTATTTCATTTAGCATGATATTTTCAGATTTCTTTTCATAGCATGTATCAGAATTTCATTCCTCTACAAAATAATATCACATCATATGTATATACCACATTGTGTTTGATTTTTTTCCACTTTCTGGCTATGTTGAATAATCTTCTTTGAATGTTGTATAGAAGTGTCTCTTTGAGTATCTGCTTTTCATTCTTTTGGGGTCCTCGCCTGTGAGTGAAATTGCTTTCTCATGTGTTAAGTGCATGTTTAAATTTGTGACACATAGAATTTTAATTGAAATTATGTCCTCTATTTAGTCATTTTATAGTTCAACAATGTTTATTGACTTTATAAATAGGTTTAAAATACTCTTATAGCTTCATTGATGCTGTAGCAACGTGAATTGTCCCAGAGATTTCCTGGATTACATGGTATTTGGACTAATTCTTGGCATATGCACAGCATCTAGATATCTGAAAATTCAAGTGGAACTCTAGAACAAGAAAATATTGTGAAAATCTACTTTCCTAGCACATTGTCTTATCACACAAATTGGCTTTGAAGGTGCCATGCTGTTTTTAATGAATTAATTTTCCCTGTGAAAGCTCTTCCCTCTGTCTAGAAGTCTTTCCTCTCACAAATTCTTAATTTGGTGAATTAGTCATCCTATATGATTCACCTCAAATATCATCTCCGATTTCCCAAGGCAGAATTAGATATACCTCCTTTTGTGCTTGAAAGCATTTGCATATAGTTCCACTTTGGTACTTATAACTTTGTAACTTAGTTATTTGTTCAGTGATATCTGTCACATAAGATTATGAACTATTAAAAGGAAGGAATTACATACACTCCATCTTTAGTTTTCTACTAATTCATCCAAATGCAAACTCCAACCTATGGCCTGGTCTATGATAGGCATATAATAATTATGGAAGAAATAAATAAAGGAAAGAAAAAAGGGAAAAAGGAGAAAGAAAATTCCCTGAATAGTTTCTAATGGGAAAGCAGTTGTCAGTGGAAAAGTACCTATGTCCATCTGTCCAGATGTCTATCCATATGTCTGTCTGTCTTAAAGACTAAAACAGGATGTCCTAACATAAGTTTTATGATACATCTGGGTGTCTTTACTTATCTTTAGGAACGTTTCTTAAATTTACAGAGTAAATGGGTCTTCCTTTCATTTTAATTTAAAAAGGGCATACTGCTATAACATGATTTTGTGGCTGGAAAGGTCATGAAAACCAGACACTGACAGAGTGGCACAACTCTCTCTGTGTCAAGAATCATTATACACAAAGAGGAGCTTATAAATAAATAGCTTATCAATAAATATCAAAAACAGTTGGTATGTTTTCCCATAGGATGTGAAATGCCACCTAAATTGTCACATTTTGTGGTTTCCACCCTTGAGGGTCTTCTGTTAGTTACTGAAAGCAGGCTAGATTTTCATCAAAATATATTTATATCTCTGAATTTTTTTAAGTTAATTTTCCATCATTCACTGTCATTTGAAAATTCTCTGTGTAGGTTTTTTTTGTGCTACCAGTTCTCTCAACATACCTTAAAGCAATGGAAAAGATACCCCCATATTGTGCTTTATATTTTTTCAAGCAACTATTTCACATAACATAGCTGAATGTATGCTTGAGAATCAAAAAAAAATTTCTTCAAGGTCTAGTTCCCCTATTTACTAGGTTTAAAACATATGAATATTATTTAACCTCTCTCAACTTTAGTTTTCTTATAAATAAATGGAAGATAATCATACTTACTTGTTGAATAGTTGTAAAGATTCATGAAGACAAGCAAATAAGATTCCTAGCACAGGACCTGGCATATTTTCACAATTATGAGGTCCCAAATTGTATAAGTGGGAAATTAATTCTTTTATTTCTCCTCTAACATCAATAGTCTCAATAATAGGTTACTTCTCTTTATTATGATTATATTGTTGAATTTTTGAGTAAGTGTATACTTTACAGGAATGAAGATCCTAAAAACTTTGCATTCACTTTTTTAAGTAACCTAGAATATTTCTCCCAGTTAACCTCCTAATGAATTAAAAATCTTTTGGTCATTTCAGGAGTCAGATGGTGGAAGTGAGGCCTCAAATTCCATTGCCTCAGTTAGTGCACCCTCAGTATTTGATGATGAGAATGACAATAAGGACATATCAGACTCATCAATACAATTGGATTTTCCTGCCAGCCATTCATCTCCTTCCAATGGTTCTGGGGGAACCGCTGCTGATGATTTTGCCAGTGCCATCTGTAAGTGTGTCTACTATGATCTGTCAATTCTGATAACTGTTCACACCACTTGCTCAAAATCTGCATGGAATTAAATAATTCTCATATTCAGTTGACCCAAATTCCTACTGATATGTGATTTTTAAAAATCTACATCATGGCATTTGTTGACATATGGATGGAACTGGAGAACATCATGTTAAGTGAAATAAACCAGGCTCAGAAAGTCAAGGGTCAACTGTTCAAATTATATGTGAAAGCTAGACCAAAATAACAGGAAAAAAGGAGGCATTCCAAGAAATTAGAGGGAAGATCAGTGGAGCAGGGGAAGGAGGAAAGATGAAAAAAGGGAGGAACTGCAGAATGAAATTGACCAAATTATTCTGTGTCCATATATGAATATACTACAATGAATTCAATCTTTATGCATGTCTATAAAGTGCTGATTTAAATAAATAAATAGAAGAAAGACTGGTAGAGTAGAAGAAGGGGAAGAGCAGAAAAGAGGAAGGGAGGGAAGAAGGAATTTCTGGGAACTGAAATACAAATTATATATACAAATTATATTCCATGCATGCATAATTATGTCTAAATTAACCCCAATATTATGTATAAGGCACTACTAAGAACATTTAAAAAATAAAAAAAATCTGTTCCTCACTGAATCTTTATGGTGCCTAAATGTGAGATTCAGTTGAGAAATTGAGTTCCTCATTGGATTCTTTTTGCATTATAATCACAATAATTAAAATAAATCCATATTCAGCAATGTATTTTAACCATCATTATTTGTGCTGTCAGATGGCTTATGAATTACTAAAATGACACCTCCAGTAAAATTTAAATGCAAAAAATGAAAATATACTTTTCTAGTCTGTGTCTTTTTTGTGGAAACACTGAAGCACATATGATATATTGATTAGTAATTGCTTTTGAATCTTTCCCTCAATTCTTAACAGTATATGCTGGATTCGTGGAAGTACCTGAGAAATCACCTAAGCAACCCTCTGAAGTCAATGTTAACCCACTCTATGTCTCTCCTGCATGCAAAAAACCACTAATTCACATGTATGAAAAGGAATTCACTTCTGAGATCTTCTGTGGTTCTTTATGGGGTGAGTTTGATTTCCAAACCTTGGTTGTATTTAAAAGAATCTTTTAAAATCTTTGTAGCAAACCTATGAAAATCATAGATGTAAAACATTTGTTTACTATTACTGAGTCATGACCAATCAAATAAAATGTATTCATTTGTTCTGAATTGATTTGGATGATCAATTTGATGCCTCCTGCTTTTTTATTCCATTTTTCTTTGTAACCTTAATTTAGATAAAATATAAAAGTTGACTAGATTATAATTATTGGAATTTTAAGATTAGTATTCCTAATTTAGAGTAGTGTTCAGCATATGATACTGTGTTAGTCAGTTTTTCTGACTGCAACCCAAATACTGACAGGTTAGAGGGGGTAAAGAATTATTCTGGCTAGTTTTCAGAGGTTTCAGTCCATGACTGGCTGGCTCCAAGGCAGAAACACAATGACAGAAAGATGTGGTGGAAAAAAGTTTCTCAATTTATGGTAGCCAGGAAGCAGGATGAGAAAAGGGGCAATGGACAGATATTGTCCCCAAGGGCATGCCCTCACCAACCTACTTCCTCCAACCATGACCCACCTGCCTACACTTTCTATCACCTCCCAGTAGCATATTCAAATTATTACATCATCAGATGAATTAGCCCACTGATGAGATCAGAGCCCTCATCATTCAGTTCCTTCCAAAAAGCCCCAAAAATGCATATTGCTGCCCTGGAGACCAAGCTTTCAACGTATGAGATCTTGAGGGACATTCCAGCCACAAACCATCCTAACACATAAATAGGTCTTATAAAAAAGATTTTGCAGGATCTTGTTTGTAAACACTCTTGAAGATTTGTAGGTCTTAACTTCACCTTTTTCAATCCTTTGTTTCCGAAGTTATAGTCATATGGGTGGTACTGGGACTGTATTTTACCTCAAGCCAATTGAATCACAAGTAAAGCAGAATTAACAAATGCAAGAAGGATAGAAATCCATAGTAAATGTCAACTTCTGATTTCCGTTTGATAGATTTTACTTAATGTATGATAGAATAAGAGGGCTTTAAATTAAAAATAGAACAGGTAGCAAGCATAATTAATTGACTTAGAAAAATGTTATCCTTAAAGTTTTGCAAATTGAGTGTATCAATATTTCAGTCTGGCAAATACTCAAAAATGTAATTAATGTCTACTAATTCATTTTATAACAAATGATTTTATATTTTGAAAAATAAAAATTTTAATAAAAATTTGCAATACTTACTCCTTCTTCCTTGACTCCCTTCTGGGAAGAAGATGCAGTTTCAAAACTTGCCATTGGTTTGCGATTGGTGAAGGGTAGAGTGAGAAAATGAAGGCAGAAACATTTGCCTTTTCTCCTTACATGCTCAGAGCACAAATATTATCTAAATGGGAGACACTGAAGTTTTTTCCTGTTAATTACTTGGCCAATTTTCTCCTAGGTCTTAGTTTATGGAGAAAAACTGCCACAGTACTTTTATGTTTTAACTTCTGTTCTTTCTTCTATTTCAGTGCACTCATTTGTTCTTTAAACAGTGCTTATATTTGAATGAATAGGCCCAATCAAGAAATAAAAGAGAATATAGGAATTTAGATACGTGAAGATAAGAACTGATTTTACAGGCACGGCAATGAAACTTTTTAACATCTGCATGAACAGAGTCATTCAATTTAAAAAATTATCTACATCCAATGATTTTAAAAGCATTAGAACCCTTAGTTGTAGTTAGGAATGAAAAATGAACTGACTTAACTCTTTATATATGCTACACTAAGAATGCTTAATGGTAATTTTCAAAAGAATTGATTGATTTTAATAAAATTTGGGATGAAACTAGAGGGTGCTAAGATATAGGGAAATTCTATTTGCAAGGTGGCATACCAGACATGAGCCCATAGAATTTTGCTTAGAGAACATTATCTTCTATCTTTTCATGTATTTCAATGCATTTTATGTGTGTTAGTAAAGAGTAAGTAGTTACACAGTATTTGATTAACATTAACCTAAAAATGATAAAAGTCACCTTTACATAGATCATTACACTAGAGTAGCAAAAAATGTAATATAAATGCAAATTTAAAATATAAAATGAGTTAATATAGTATGTTCTTTTTTATTCATGAACAGGAGTCAATTTGCTTTTGGGAACCCGATCTAATCTGTATCTGATGGACAGAAGTGGAAAGGCAGACATTACTAAACTTATAAAGCGACGACCATTTCGCCAGATTCAAGTTGTAGAGCCGCTCAATTTGCTGATTACCATCTCTGGTTTGTTTAAGAACTAAAATTAGCTGAGTAATTATGCAGATTAATTAGACTGCAAACTGGGTTAAAGATTTTCTCAGGTGAAAATGTTCACAGGAGAACACTTTAAATATAATCTTTAATTGGGACACGAGATTCTTCTACTTGTATTTTCTTCTCGATTTACAATTGAAACTAACTACCTTTGATTGCAGTGCACCTAATTTAAGTTATTGATAAGAAAACCCACATATTTTGCTTCTTTGCAGTTTCTTTTCAGAGTAGCCTCCTACAACTTCACAGCTGTAATTCACACCCAGTCATGCACAACTGATCACATCAGGATCCACGATATACACTTCTTATGATGTATTAGAAACAAGGAACAAAGTGACCAAATAACTGAGTATTAAAGAAGTTTGTTGCTAGCACTAACTTATCACAAGACCTATAGGGTTGGTTACAAGAATGGATTCCCTTTTAAAGACCCCTACGGTTTCAATACACAATGGCTGAATTTCTTAGTTTTGGTCAAAGCCTGAATCTTTGACTATTAGACAGCAAGTAAATGGGTGTTATAGTGATTAAGATTACCAAACAGGACCTGGCAAAAGACGAGAGTCAAAAAGAGGAAAAGTTGAAGAAATAGGTTTCATTACAGAATAAGATCATGTTAATCATAGTTACTTATCTGAGTTTTATATTTTATAATACAAATATGTGTGTAGAATATATATTAATATGCAAAATGCCATGTCACACACTGATTATGTGTATTCCTAAATAGGATTAATTTGGCTTTAATTTGAATTACAGAAAACACTTTATAAGTATCTCAGAATCATGGTTTTTTTAGTCACTTTTGTCAACATTCATTTATAATTATTTGAGGTATAAAAGCAATATTTAGTTTCTTTAAAATATCTGGGCACCTTAGAGACTACACATCTAGATAACAGATTTCTTTGTCTTGTATTTAGTATTCTCTAAACCAAATGTGCCCTTCCTTAATGATTGAGCTTCTCTTAAATGTGTATTATTTTTATTTAACATAATACTGACATTATAAGTATAGGAATATATTCAATAGCTTGATTTATCATTTAAGAATAGAACCCCAACACTGCTCTAAAAACTTTATTTAAACATTTTAATCATATAAGTAAGAATTCTATTGTTGGGATTAGAAATCTTATAAACAAAGGCTGGGGGTGTGGCTCAGTGATGCAGTGCTTTCCAAACACATATGAGGCACTGGTTTTGATCTTCAGCACCAATAAATAAATAAAATAAATAAATACAATAAAGGTATTGTGTTCATCTACAGATAAAAATAGTAATAAAAAATCTTATAAACCCTAAAATGACTAGAAATAAAAACACTTTTGGGGAGATAAATGTATAATTTTAATGGCCCATGTTTCTTGAATTAATCGCAAAAAGTTGCTGGGATTTAAAATTAGGAAACTAACATTAAAGATATGATCTCACTCAAGTAGAATAAAAGTGAAGAGTATACTAGTGGTTACCAGAGACTGGATTGAATAGGAGGAAAGGGAGAGAGGCTGGTCAGTGTGTCTGATGGTTATAAATAGATGATGGGTATAATTAGGAAAAATAAATTCTGTTTTACTGTGGAACAGCAGAATGAATATAATTATCAATAATGCATTTTATATGTCAAAATAATTTGAAAAGAAGTAAATGTACTCACCATTAAAAACAATATGTTTAAGTTGATAGCTAGGCTAATTACCCCAAGTTGAACACTACCTGATGTATATATAAATCAAAATATCACATTGTACTTCATAAATATGTACAAATTTTTTATAAAACAAAACTTTTAAAAAATATTAAAAATCATTAGAAATAAAACTGATAAAAAAGATAAACTGGGTTAAAATAATAAAAACATCTAACTCTTTTATAAGCATGCTAAAATGATATACTGCAAAGAGATTTATCTTAATGGACCTAAATGCCTAAACGGTCAATATTCAGACGTCCCTCTCATACATACACATTACCAGGGACAACTTCTAGGTCTCTGAACCCCAGAAGGATCATGACTTTGTAGAAATCCAAGTTTCAAATGAATGAATGTTTTTTTTTTTTTTTTTGGCCTGCTTAGTGGCAGTTGTACCCTGTCCCAGAGAAATATTTTAGATCTCACTTTAGATAGGCTTAGTGATAGTCAGTAGACACTTTAACTACATGTTGGAACTAAGATACTAAGATAAATTTGGCTATCACATTTCCAAATCCTAAAGGGGATGCTGATACAATGTACTGTGTTAAAAGTTACCTTAATGAAAACATTTGTTTAAAAGGTAAAGTACCTATGCCTTTTTTAGTCTTCTAAGATATAGAAAGGGGGATAAATGGAATTGAAGTACTCTATCTTTTCTTATCCATCAGGCCGTAAGAACAGACTTCGGGTGTATCATTTGACTTGGCTGAGAAACAAGATTTTGAATAATGATCCAGAAAGTAAAAGAAGGCAAGAAGAAATGTTGAAGACAGAGGAAGCTTGCAAAGCTATTGATAAGTTGACTGGTTGTGAACACTTCAGTGTCCGTATGTCCCATTTCATATTTACTCTAGCTATTCAAATTTTGCTTCCTTTCTTATGTTGAAGTACATAATCATGAAAGGAAAATAGAGAAAGGAAATAATTTGTGAATTTCGTTGAGACATCTTCAAGGTCTTTTCTGCTACAATCTTGGCTATGAATGAGAAAATAATGACAAACTCAAATAGCAATTGAAGTTAAATCTGATTTATTTCCTCATCTTTCTTTCCTTCCCATTCAACCTGAATTTTCCAATTAAACTACATATATATATATATATATATATATAGCTTCAATTATATAACTATTCTTGATGTGCCTTCAACAATATGCAGATACTCATGTGTGTTCTTTCTTTGAAGCAGCAATAAAATAGAATTCCTCTTAATACTGACCAGGAAATTTGATGATGAATCAGATAAAAAATCTTCTAAGACTTGCTGACTCTTGCTTCCAGTGTCAGTATTCATGAGTGTAATCATTGTTTTCTGTTTGGATAGAGAATATTTTCATATCCTCAAACTGTTCACAATCATTCACTATGAAATGGAGTAGAACCTCTAAGGTTTCAGAACCCTGCTTTCAGCAGTAAACAACTGCTAAGTAATATCAACCCATTCTGTTTCATTTATGAAGCAAATCCCCTCTACTATCATCCCTTATTATATTCTTTTACTTAGCACTGATTACCCCATTAGGTTAACTGATAGCATATAGGTGGGACATAGCTCAAATCTCATATATATATTACAATAAGATTGTTCTATTCTGATTGACCAATGTTGCTCTGAGTATAAAGTGGCTTTTCCAGGAGATGTTTTCAAATGTGTCCACATAAGTAAATTAAAATTGTACATATATATAATTAAAAGGGGAAATGAGGACCTAGATAACTAAAGGAATAAATATATACCATACTTTCCTCTACATTTTGATATCACTACTTCCCTCCAAACATATGATGTGAATTTGCCTTCCCCAGAGGTAAAAGTTATTCCAAACAGGAGTTTATATTGCAGAACTACTTCCTATTAATTTGTAAATTTTTATCTCAACAAGACATTGTTACAAAGGTAGCCATCTAGTAAATCAGTGCTCTTAGGGACTGTACTAGTTAAGTCTAATTTTATTGGCTGACCCCATTCCTTTTCACCCTAGGACTCAGAACAACAAAAGAAACAATAGTAAAAGGTGTGTCATTGACAGGTAGACTGGTAGCAGCTTCAAATAGGAGGATAGCAATGGATCCTACTTAGTTTTATTTTCATAGCCTTCCAAGATTCATAAAACAATAGACTGGCACCAATTATTTCTCCATAAAAAATGATAGGAAGTATTTGCTTAACCAAGAGTACTTGTTGGTGGTTTATTAATCATGCTCCTTTGATCTGCTTAGGAGTGATACAAAAGAAAATGAAAAATTTAGACAAAAAATGGGTGGTAGAGAGAGAGAGAGAGAGAGAGAGAGAGGGAGGGAGAAGTAATCAATATCCCTGCTGTTTTAGTCAGTTTTATTGTCGCTGTGATCAAAGACCTGAAAAGAACAGCATAGAGGAGGAAAAGTTTGTTTTGGTTCATAGTTTCAGAGGTTCTGTCCATAGTGAGCCTATTCTTGCTCTGGGCATAAGGTAAGGCGTAACATCATGGAAGAAGGGCATGGTAGAGGAAAGCACCTTAGCACAATATAGTCAGGAAAGAGAGAGAGAGAGAGACAGAGAGACAGAGAGAGAGAGAGAGAGACAGAGAGAGAGAGAGAGAGAACGAGAGAGAGAGAGATCTGCTCATCAGGGATAAAATATACACCACAAAGGCATGCCCCCAGTGACCTACCTCCTCTAGCCAATAACCTACCTCCCAAATTTACTACCCAGTTAACCATTCAAGTGGATTAATATACTGATTAAGTCACAACTCATAATTTAATCACTTTTTTTCTAAATGTCCTTGGATTGTTTTACACATGAGGTTTTACGGAATACCGCATATCCAAAACATAAAACCAGCCATGGAAGAGGGGCTTAAAGTAAAGTATAAATCTATTGGGAAAGAAAATATATTCCATGGGAACCAGAACGGCTGAGAGCAAGCATATACATTCTTATGCTTTTTATAGCCCTTTTGAAATAATTTGTATACTATGAAATGTATCAATTTAAGGTGCACATTAATTTTTCACTACATTCCTCTTTATACTTCTATAGTATTGCTTTGTATAGATAGGTCACCTTTTGTCCTTTTGTTTATCCATTCATCAGTTTATCTAGTTTCATTATTCTATATAGGGATATCAAGTTTTCCTAGCACCATTTGTTTAAAAAGTCTATCTTTTCTTCAATGTATGCTTTTGGAATTTTGTCAAGGATCAGAGAAATGTATATAAGTGGATTTATGTCTGTGTCTTCTGTTCTATTCCATTGGTCTTCTTTTTTGGTTTTATGCCAATACCATGCTGTTCTTGTTACTATAGCTCTGTAGTATAATTTGAGATCATGTATTATGATACCTACAGCATCACTCATTGCTCAGGATACCTTTGACTATTCTGGATCTTTTATTCTTCCATATGAATTTTAGGACTTTTCTTCTAGTGCTGTGAAAAATGTCCTGGCATTTTAGATGGGAATTGCATTGAATTTACAGATTGCTTTTGGTAGCATGGACATTTTGACAAAATTAATTCTTCCCATTCAAGAACATGTGGAGTCTTTCTATCTTCCAAGGTCTTCTTCTATTTCTTTTTCAGATATTCTATAATTTTCATTGTAGAGGACTTTCACTTACTTGGTTTGATGGTGTCCCATGTATTTTTAAAACTAGCGTGAATGAAATTGTTTGAAATCAGAAGATGTGTGTCCTCCAACTTTGATTTTTAAGTTTGCTTTAGTTACTCAGTACCTCTTACAATTTTGTGTGAAAATTGATCATTTCTACAAAAAATGTCCATTGGAATTTTAGCAATTTCATTGAATCTGTAGAGATTATGTTGAATAGTGTGGTTTTCTTAATAATATTAAGTCTACCATGACCATGGAAATTTTTTTCCACTTATTTAGGCCTATAATTTCTTTCAACAGTATTCTGTAGTTTTCAGTGGACAATTTAGAATTCTCTTGAAGACTAATGCAGACACTCCAGAAAACTACATATTAATGTAATTACATTTGGGGGCATCAAATTGTAACCAAGTAGATTTTCTAAAAGTATATAGTTTATGCTCTTACAAAGTGGTTGTGACATTTTCAATAACAAAACCACTGTAGTGTTCTTGTTAATTCTGTGGCATTGTTATTTCTTTTTATTTTATTGTTGTAGTCCAACGTGAAGAAACAACATACATTGCAATTGCTTTGAAATCATCAATTCATCTTTATGCATGGGCACCAAAGTCCTTTGATGAAAGCACTGCTATTAAAGTAAGTCATCTCTTTTCCCTTTGGATCATGACATTGTTCATTTGAGAAGAAATTGTTAAAAACAATATTTTTCATATATATCCTAAGTCCTAAAATCTTCAGAGAAGCTCTAACACTTTTCCTTAAAATTTAGTTATCCCTCAGTTGATGGTCAAAATGAGTAATCTTTCAATTATGAGGTAGAGTCTCACCATTTTGGGACTAGCAAGATATTATTTGACTTGACATAATACTTCTGGTTTCCAATGTTGAGAGGATTTATAGTTTGAAAAATAAAAGGTGTGTATCTACTGGGAAAAAAACCAATATTTTGAATACATATTTGGAAATATATACTATTATAGTTGGAATGCATCATATCAATAATTATCATTTAACCCTTTCATAGATAATCCACAGGCACCACAGCAAGGAAGAATGTGAGGGAAATCCTTTACCCCTCCCTTCAGAGGACCTCCCCACCAGCTTCTCACTCCCAATTCCTGTAGTCAGCATGAAGACATCTGCTTCTAGATGCCCAAATGTGGGCTTTGGGTGTACCACCAATGACTTGAATCTCAGAAAATCCCTGTTTTCTCATTAGTGGGGGGAAAGTAGAGGTAAGGTAGGGAATTGTGTGAAGATAGTAGAGGGAGGAACACCATTAGAAGAGGAAGGAGGGAAAAGAAAACCTTTGTTCTAGTTACCATACCTGCAATAGTTGGGGTTATGTAGGAAATGGGTGGGTCTACATTCCTTCCAAACTGGAACTCTAAATACATTTCTCTCTAGAACTATTGTGAGGTATAGCAGCGTTTACATTTACCCATTTTTCCACTTTTATTATGGTTTAACGGAACTTTTATGGATGAACCATAGAAGGGAAACATTTAGTGTCCCAACAAGCTGCTGGTGATTTTTTTTATCACATCACATAAACTGAGAACTGTAAGTAATTACAATGCTCTAGAATTCCACTTAAATAATATTATTTTGTATATACCCCATTACAATGAGGGCTGATTAATGAAATGCCAGTGTTCTATCAAGTCAAAACCTCTTAACCTGTATGTGCATCAGAATCGCCTGGAGAATTTGTTAGACATTTAGATCTCAGACTCAACCCCAGGCTGAATTTTTAGGTCTGGAGTAGGGCCTGTCAATCTATATTTTTAGCAAATGTTCCAGCCACTACTGAACTAGCTGGTCCATAGATGGATTTTTACAAAGTGCTCATAAGGACATACCTTGCTCATAAGGACATATCTTGATAGACCCAGTAAGGTATTCTCATAATACTTCTGTATCTTAGAATAGAATCTGTTTACATGGTCTGTTTTATAGACCAAAACATCACATGTATATGATAAAGAAGGACTGATTCTTACAACTGCTTCTCAAGGACAATATGCACTATAACTGTTTTTTAAATAAATAGCACAGTCTACTATAGACAGTCTAGATGTGTCCTGACAAATCACATCCCTGATCTGATCTTCCTAAATTGGGCTTTGGTAATACTGTCAGTATTTGGATATGGGTTTGCTCCTGGGTGTCTGCTGATTGGTCAGAGCTACCTGGTATGGACTGGAAAACGAAGAGATAAGTATCAATAATCTATCTAGCCTGATACAAAGTTCCTGTCCAAGTCCTCACTCCAATTCCACTATATAAATACAGTATGGTGAATCCTGTGGTGCTCAGTCCTCCATGATGACCTGATCATAGCAATGAATCCTGTTTTACCTTTTCTTTTCTTGGATTAGAAACCATAGGAGTCTAGGTTACACCCAGTCTATGGTAGGTTAACATGTCTGGCCTTTTTCATTCCTTACCAAGTATGCATTGATCAATCAGCAGACTCCGAAGGAGACTACATGTCCTATGAAGCCTATATACGAATACTGGCAAAAATACAGGCAGCTGATCCAGCAAACCGGTTTAAGAGACCAGATGAGCTCCTTCATTTGCTGAAGCTCAAGGCAAGGAATTTAAAGACAGCAAACAGTGCAGGGACATATAAGGCTCTTACAATCACTAGCAATTTGGTATTTGAAGGGAAACAATATTTAGAACCTACATATATTTGTCTTTGTTGAAATAACAGACCTAAGAAAAGTTCAGATACATAGTTGTTTAAATACAATATGCTATTTTGAAAATCCACCTGGCTTTTATACACCTGGGAAAGAATGGGGAAATTTTTACCTTAGTCCGAATGCCTTTTGGCCATATTTGGTTTTATATTTGCAGGTATTTCCAACTCTTGGTCATAAGCCAGTGACAGTTGACCTGGCTATTGGTTCTGAGAAAACCCTAAAGATTTTCTTCAGCTCAGCAGATGGATATCACATCATTGATGCAGAATCTGAAGTTATGTCTGATGTGACCCTACCAAATAACGTAAGATACTACTCTCAAAGCCCTAGAAATTATTGTAGAACACTGAATTTTTCCAACTATCAAAACTCTGAAAGGTTTAAAAATGTGAGTAATACTACCTATATTTGAATGGAGAACTAAAATGTAAGTATTGATTTCCAGAAAGTTGTCACATAAACAAGAATCACTGATGGCTTCGGAATCCAGACAGCTGAGTCTGTTCTGCAGCTATATTTTGTCTATCACATTGCCAATTTTATAATGAGTAAAGTTTACAACTAAAATATGTACTTCTATTGATAAACTGGAACACCTGGAAGCTTCAGGCCCACATTGCTACCTGGCCACTGTCAACTGGAACTGATTCATATTTGCCCCTTTTTAGATGGGATATATGCTCTACAACATCTACCCATCCATCTTTCTATATTTTTAATTGGCCCTAAGAGGTATTTGAGTTTGAAGTCCTTGCCTTAATCCTTCTGTACCTCACAATACATTAACAGATTTTTTTAAATGCAATGAAAGTATCATGGAATTATTATGCATATCCTCTTTTATTGCATTACTTTAACTGTGATATGTAGTAAATTTCGTTTTATCATACCAATTACAGTTATAATTTCTGATCAAAGGTTTCAGCATGGAAAATGCAACTTCACCTCAACTCTTAACACTTAGGTAGTGAAAATATAGTGCAGCGTCTAAAATATGGATAGTTTTAAAAATACACTCACATAATTTATATAAAAAACTTAAACATAATATCATACCCTTACATATATACCATGTAAAACATAACTCTTTGTCTCAAATTTGATGGTGGCAATGCTGATTTTCCTATTGAAAATTACATTGAAAAGGAAAGCCTGGATCAACAATTCTCTGCATCAACTGCTTTTTTAATCCCTATTTTATAGATAATTAAAATTGGAACAGCTTAGCATTGTGTAAAAATTCCTGGATAAAAAAATATACGCACTATTAAATTAGCATAGACATGTGGTATTTTGAATAGCCTTCAGAATCATCTCATACTTCTGTAATAAATTACATGGATCAATTGTCATAACATTAGTGGAGATTTTCTAAAAGGGTTTTAGTTATATAAATAATCATTAGCTGATCACCTGTGGTTATTTATGATTTTATGCCACTTACCCTGTTTATAATTTTAAAAATACTGAACCAACCTCAGCCGAAACCACTTATATATGACATCAGAGTAATTTTGATATGAATATTATATTACTATTTTATATATTGTGAATATTATATTACTCTTCCATAGCTTCCTGCATCTTATTTTTTATGTTGTGTCAAAGAGCATTTATTTAGAATCCAGGGCAATATTGAACATTGCAGCATTAATCCAAGCTTATACTTATTTGAAAAGTCATTGAAGAAGTTTGAACCCAGTGTTCTACCAGACTAATAAACAAGGAAAATTATTTCTTTTTGAAGAAATTCATTAATTACTGTGGAAGCTACAATGAAAGATGATGCATTTTTAAAAGTCATTTTCTGACCTAGTTAGAATACCTTATATATATTCAAAAATATTTTTAGCAAAATGCCCTAGTGTCTTGACCCATTAAAAGAAAAATGAGTCTAAGGGAGATGAGGGGTGTCTTTTGAAACAGAATGTACTAAAAATAATAATTTTGCAAGAGTGCTATATTACAAAAGCTGTACTGCTACAAGGGAGCCACGTGTGCTAAAAAATATCTGGTTTACTTCAGAAGTCATCTGAGAAGAAAGATAATAACCTCAGAGGCTGTCTGGATTTGCAGCAGTTCATTTTATTGTTTACAGATTTTATTGAGACAACCTTCTTTCTTGAAATTTCTTTTATTCTCTTCCTTCATCTCTTTTCTGATTCAATTGCTCATGCAAGTGCCCAGGGAACGCATTAAAATTGCTTTTCGCCTCTGGATTCCCATTTTAGTTTTAAGGATTGTTGTTGCTGAGACATGGCCTCAAGCCCTTGGCCTGAGTACGCTGGGTTTGGCAAGTATAGTTTTTGATCTTTTTTTTTCTTTTACCTTATAATTTGGAGAAACAATAGAAGAACACAATTGTTTATTTATCAGGGAAGTACTGTTACTGTGACAATATCTGTTGTTTAAGCAAATTTTGTCACATGTTTTATGCATCATAAAATTTGGAATTACTTAGATATTCCTTAGTATTTCCTCTTATGTTACCTAATACATCTCTGAATTTGTGTATTCAATGGATTTTAAGATTATATAAATTGGATAAGAAATCCTACTTTTTTGCAAAGGGGTATGACTATTATATTTCAAGCTGTGAAGAACATAAAGTTGCCCTTTGTAAGCATTTTAAGCTCAAGCTATTTTTAGGTTTACTTTCTATTTTTGATTTTAATGAATTTTACTGACAACCAAGGATAGTGTATTTATTACTTGGTTGATATATTCATTATCAAATTACTCATTAATTTCTGAAGTAAAAATTAATTCCAAGTCTCTTGTCTAATGTTTCTTCTATAAGTATACATTATACTTTGTGCAATTTAAAGCAAATTCTGTGTTTGGAAATATATCTCTTCTTTTTTCAAAATCTTCTTTCTCTTAAATAAAAAGGAGAATAATAAAGAGTGATCACTCTATGACATAAGGAAAGCAGCTCTTTTTGTTACCTTCCTCCCTACACTTTGAATCTCTTTGGTCTTTATTGCTGAGCCAAGCTGCTTCAATTACAATAGTAGTGGTAAAATGTTGGACCTATACATTTTTATGGAACATAATTCCAGCCCTTGGAAATCATTGTACCACAGAATATCATCATTTTACCTGATTGCTTGGGAATTGGCATGATGCTCACCTTCAACGCTGAAGCTCTTTCTGTGGAAGCAAATGAACAACTCTTCAAGAAGATCCTTGAAGTATGGAAAGACATACCATCTTCTGTTGGTATGTATACAATTTATTATTCTTTTATATAACCCCAGAGAAGATTTTCAAGGATGAAAATGTGTCCTAAGAGAAGGTTTCCTTAATTATTACATTTTCTCAAAGTACAGTGTTAATTTGGAATCCTGCACGCTTGTTCCCTTAGTAAAGTGAAGCAATTGTTTTTGATATGCTTAACATATTCATGAAGCACACCATAAAGAGACTGATTTGGGTTTTCTGCATGGTTCATTTGAAAAGGTTACATAATTGAAATAGGAACTAATTCATGTCCACAATCTATAATTTTGCTTTAACACCCTTTGCTTGCAATCTTTATACAAATGTTGAAAATGCTTCTTTCCATCATGTTAATTGGGGGGGCTTAACTTTGTCTTAGGAAACTTCTAGTCAAAGAAGAGCAGAATATTTCTCTTTTGTATAATCTATAGTGTTCTCCTCAGTGAATTTTGTGCCTGTGAAAAATCACATCATTTAGAAAAAAGCAGCATGTCTGTCCTCAGTACCACCCAGATGGCAAAATAGTGGAAACTACCTTTTCATTTTCTTTAGACCAGGACATTTTTTTCTTCCTAACCAATGAGGGACTTACTACAAGGGCTGAGAAATCCAAAGCATATTGAGATTGCTGTGCATATTTCAGAGGCATGGTGACTATAGGGATGATTCTAGATAGAGACCAGAATGCAAAGTACAAGAAAATATTAGACAGGGTAGGATGACTAAATGGAGAATAACTATTCCTGGAGGGAAGAGGAGTTTAATGAAGCAAAAAGGAAGCAAATAAATGAAGAAGGCAAGTGTGTGTGTGTGTGTGTGTGTGTGTGTATGTATGTGTGTGTGTGTGTAGAAAACAACAGAGGAAAGAGAGAGAGATTGAGAGACAGAAAGGTACTTTTTCCAGAGAGAAGCTTCAAACCTCTGAAATCTCTATAAAATGGCTGAAAATGATCCGGAAGTGGCTGTAAGGACCGGTTTGAAAGAACTGATTTATAATGACATTTTTTTTCCTATGGGATGATGGCACTTTGCATTGCATCTGCAGAATCCTTTATTATTTACATACATAGTTCAGGATTGTCCTGAAAAAATGTTCCATTTTCCTCAGCAAGGTAAGTACTCACAGAAGATGTAAAGCCATTTTGATTGACAGAAGGTAAATACTTACAGTGAAATTGACAGATTTCAGACAAAAGAAAGTTAAAAGTTAAAAAAAATCATGTTATAACCTTCATACTAGTGCTTTTGTGATCAATATGTTAATTAGAAATGGGAATAAGTTTAAATTTGGAAACTCGAGATATGCTTATATTTATGGCACTAGACAATCACAGTAGTAACATCATCTTATATAGCTTATACTTAGGCAGGAAAATTTCTGACCTAAACCAAAAAGCCATCTCAAATTGAAAGGCATCTACATGTAAATTATAGCTCTGTAAACACCTTATACTTTTGTTTAAGCATTAAGGATATGTTGAGAGTGTACTATTCCATATCACTGATATTAAGGAAATCAATTATTCTATTTCCTGTGTCTAAATTTTACATTTCCTTCAACTGTGATAAATGCCTTTGACAATGAGATCAATAAGAACATTGCTCTGCATTTTCAAACAAATACACAGAAGCATAACAATTATAGAAAATTTTACTAAGTTTTCCCACTTTCAAATCATTGAGTGAGTTCTATTTCAGAAAGCAAGCTAGCTCAGTAGCTTGATTAAGTGGCAGATTTATGAGTTTCAGAACAAAGGAGGAAACTACATGCTGCCATATGAACTGTGTAGTAGCCTGGGAACTAAGTTTAGGAAGTTTTGTTCTGAGTGTGATTGTTGACAAAAATGCCCTTTTTAATGAAGTAGCCACATGGGTTAAAAAAATCCATAGACTAAACCTATTATTTGTTCTCATTGCTCATGTCACTGGTTTATTCTTTATAATCTGGAGTGGTTTAATTCTAGTCTGAAATAAGACTTATAAAGTACCTGCAGGACATCCACTTTCTGAATCAATATATAAGTGTAATTTAATTATAACTTTGTCAATTTCATGCACAACATTAGTTTGAATTGTAATAATAAAGGAAGCAGAAGATAATAAATGTTTGATAATTTTACTTGAGGGACTCATAGCTCATACCAGCACGTGAAAGTCATTTTTACAGACCATGGTGTCACATGCCTGTAATCTCAGTGACTTGGGAAACAGGAGGATCACAAGTTTGAGGTCAGCCTCAGCAATTTAAAGAGGCCCTACGTAAATTAGCAAGACCCATCTCCAGTAAATAAATAAATAAATAAAAGGACTGGGATATAGCTAAGTGGTAAAGTGTCCCTGAGTTCAATCCCAGGTTAAATAAACCTCATTTTTATAAAAGTTCAAAAATTCCTCTATGAGTTCTTTTATGTATATTTAATGGATACATATGTAGTTTGGGTTAATTTGGTTTTAAACAAAGTCATCCTAGAAAACTTTGATAAAGATAAGGAAAACATTAAGATACTTATAATTATATCAAGCACAGTTTATTCCCTTCAAAATATAAAAGAATGGAAAGTCAAATTAATTGATGAATTCTGACATAAATAATGCTAATATAAAAATGAATGCTTTATTTTGTGTTTTCTAAACTATTTTAACTTCAGTTGCAAATCTTGTTATTATTTCAAATGTCATGATTTAATTTACTTATGGAAGTTTCTCTGTAAAGTACATAAAGAATAGCATCTTAAAATTCAAACATTTAATGATTTTGCTGCTTCCAGTGCGACAAAATACCTTACACCACCAGCTAACTGTATGGTTATCTACATAATTAGGTTTTCTGCTTTAAAAGCAATTTTTGTCACAATCTATATTGTCACAAAGTATTATAAAACAGGGCTAAAATAGTTAAGATCTTAATAAAAATTTCCCGAGCAGGAAAAAAGACTTAAAAGTATCAATTCTTAAGCATTGGTTCTGCTTATAACATGGTAATTTATTCAATTATATTAAGGTTGCTAAAGCAATTATTTGAACAAGTCATTTTTAACACTTTTAATTTTAAGAATTATGCTTCCATGTACGTGACAAACATGAACCCTTATTTGAAATCGTTATTAGGAACACTGTATCCCCCTTAGACTATTAAATAAAGAATAGTTGTGACTAGATTTGGATTTTTTACAAACAGAGTAGAACAAATCCTTGACTTTTTCTGTGGTCTTAGAGAAAATGAATACAAGGATTAATAGAGATGTAGTAATTCAGTGCTGGTCACAATGCTGCCTTAAAATAGTTTTAGCTTAAAAAATACTATTGAATAGCAAAATGGCCAAATCACTGAGGATAGAAGAAGGGGGAACCTGCACTGAAGTAATGAACTGTAATAATGAAGAACTGATTGTGATTATAATCTTCTATTACTGCCGGAAAGATTTTGTGGTTTTTTTATTTTTTTCATTTGTATTGCAGCTTTTGAGTGTACCCAACGAACCACGGGATGGGGCCAAAAGGCCATTGAAGTGCGCTCTATGCAATCAAGGGCTCTGGAAAATGAGCTGAAACGCAGGTCAATCAAGAAGCTGAGATTTCTGTGTACCCGAGGTGACAAGGTATAGTTGATACTCTTCAGTTAAAGTAGAGCAATCATTGAAATTAACTAAAGAAATTTGTTTTTTACATTTGGTTATTTTTTTAATTGGCATACTATTCATAAAAACAGATTTCCCTTTTCCAATAGAAACATGAATTTGGTAGATAATGAAATTCTGTCTCAAAAAGTCCTCATTTTCAAAAAACGTAAAAATTTCTTTCTAGTTCTGTCTGAAGCACAGTTTATCCATTTTTTGGTTTATCCATTTATTATGTTTCATACATAGTCCTTTATATATCTATATTAAAACTATTTTTAAACAAAAGTAATTAACAAATCTATTTTTTAAAAATATTTTGGGGTTTTGTTTTTGGTTAATGTGTATTAATTGTACATATTAATGTTGTTCAGTGTGATATTTCAACACATGCATACAGTATGCACTAGTTAAGTCCAACCACTCCCACATTTATCTACCACTCCCACACTCTTCTCAATCTCTAGTAATAATTATTCTGCATTCAGGACAACTTTTCTTAGGTTTTAAATATGAGGAAAAAACATATAGTGCTTATCTTTCCATGCCTGGACTATTTCACCTAATATAATCTTTTTTCATTCCCATTTATTTTTGATGCAAATGACAGAATTTCGTTCCTCTTTATGGCTGAATAATTTTCCATTGTGTTTATATACTACATATTCTTTATCCATTCATCAGTTGATGGATACTTAGGCTGATTTCCAAGCTTCTGTCAATAGTCCTGCAAAAAATATAGGCATACAAGTATCTCTTTTGTGTAATGATTTCATTTCCTTTGGTTTGATATCCACAGGTGGGATAGCTATGTTGTATGATAGATCTATTTTTGGTTTTTTGAGAACCTCCACACTGTTCTCCAAAATGGATACACTAATTTACTTTCCCACCAATAGTGTAGAGAGTTCCTTTTTATCCACATCCTTGCCAGCATTATTTTTGTGGGGAGGGAAGGAAAATAAGTCTTTCACAACTTTCAACATAATCCAATAATAGAAAAAGGAAAAGGTTTTTATGTTTTCAGAGTACATAATTACATGATAGCTTTTATGCTTGGTACTGCAAAAGTTATCAATTCATATTCACAAATGGCTATTATGAAGTCTATTTTGCAGAAAAGAAAAAATAAAATCAAGATTTGGCAATTATTTCTGCTTTTTGATCAATTTCAACAATTATTTCAAGTAGCTAGATGGAAAAGTACATCGCATTGGAACCACTACTATTCCTACATATTATGGGAAATAATAGTGTGCAGAAATAATCCTAATAAGAAACTTTCCCATTTAAAAGAAATTGCAGAGATTTCAAGTTAAGATCAGAACAACTAGAGTAAAGCACTGCAAATTAAGGAGGGATGCTGATTTTCAATGTAAAATGATGTAATGGCAAGAACCAGTGTTAGAGGCCACATAAACACCTACTACGAAGTGCTGGTTCTGCCAGCTAATTAGCTATAAGAACCTGAGGAGTTTGATCTTTCTGAACCTTAGTTTCTTCATCTCCAGAATAGGAATACTAATAATTGCTTTGGGAACAAGTATGAAAGTTCACAAAATGTATATATAGCAAGAATCTCAGAGGAATGTCTGGCACATAAAATATGTTAAGTCAAGTAGCTAATGTACCTTATCTTCATCATTATTATTATTCCTCATATTCTCCTCAGGATTTATCCACTGTGGATGTCAAAAAAGTTTAGTCCTAACAAGGGGACCTTTGTTTGATATGTATGTCCATGTTCTGTTCTGAGGAACAGTCCATTTTACCCAGTATGTCCCACTCTAAGCCATTTGGTTTAACTCATTATATCAGTGTAGTGATCTCAGTCTATTTCACTGAAACAGAAAATTGCAGCAAGCAGAAATTTTCAGTGGCTTCTTAAATACCAGAAGCAATAAGAAATAACATCAGAAAAATGTTCCTTTTATTGAAAGAAATGCCACCTTGATTAAAAGTAGATTTTTAAATTAAAAGATCAAAACTAAACAAGAAAATCAGCATATGAATCTTACCTACAAAAATGTTTTATTTAAACTGTATGAATTATGAATATGGGGAAGGTTATTTTTAAGTATGTAAATTAAACTCCCAATTAATTGAAATTTTTTCCTGTTGTTGGAGGAAAACCTGTTCCAGACAACAATACAGCTTAGTATTTTAATTAGCAGATGCAGATAAATTGAAATTATAGCTACATACTCATGCTTAACACTTTTGTTTATGAAATATCTGGTTACAATATATTAAATATCTACTGATAGTGTCTTTCTCTTTCCTTTAAAGCTGTTCTTTACCTCTACCCTGCGCAATCACCACAGCCGTGTTTACTTCATGACCCTTGGAAAACTTGAAGAGCTCCAAAGCAATTATGGTGTTTAAAAGGTTCCAGTGATTTATTACAACATTTATAAACATCACATATATGCAATTGCATCTTCAGATTTTAGAGATTAAAATGAGCATTCAGTTTTATTATTAGAGACAAATTAAATCAGAAACTTTTAATGTAGCACAGAATAGTTTTAATGAGAAATGTAGCTTTACATATAAAATTAACAATAGCAAGCTCTATGTACTCCAGTGGTGTACAATATCTTTTGCACAAACTTTGTAACTTTTGTTACTGTGAATTCAAACAAACTCTTAAAACACTTTGGACAGTACCTGTATTCATATTTACAACATGGAGCAAAGAAACCTGTTATGAATTAGATTCTAAGCAGCATTCAAAAGAATTGACCCTGAAAACGTTTCTCAGAAAGATAAAGCAAACTACGTGTAATTTTTCTTATCATATAAAGAAACAAAGGTCAGATCATGATACAAAAATTATACTGAATATTTTATAACACAGACTAAGGTTGAACAACCTGCATGCCCAGAGAAAATTATAGTGATAAAGAGGGGAAACTCACCCATTTTCTCACAATTAAGCCCACAGTAAAAGACCAGTTATATTCTTTTCACTCATGTTAAATTAGTTTTCTCCCTACAAAAAGAATGAAAGCCTCATATGCTTAGATTTCCTCACAACCCCCAAAGATGTGCAATAGCCTGAATACAGGACTGAACTCCAATACACATGTACTGTAGAAAGAGTTTTTGTTTTTTGTTTTTAAAATGCTTTAGGCGTCAAATTCTATCCCCAAGATTGGTTGACTCAAAATTAACTACACAATGGTAGGATCATCAGACAGCACCAAATATTTACCCTATCCCAGATTAAACTATTTCAAAATTTCCCTTCATTTGGTGAGCAAAACAAAAACAATAAAATATAACAAAATTTTTAACTGCTAGTACTTACATTTTAAAATTTCTATTGCTATGAAATCAGAAATTAATTTGAAATTATTTTGGTGATAATTATATATGAAATGACTTAGTGTTGTAGGTAAAGAAATGAAAAGATTTTCAAAAAATACAACCTTCATTATATATCTAAGTCTGCAAAATTAGGGTAGTGAATGTCATGCTAGCCCATCACCCACATATAGACGCCATAGATAGGTGATGTTTGGTCACCTATGGTATCTGCTACCTGGTGAAAAGCATAATTTCTGTATATCCATCCTCAATAGCATGGTTAGTTCTGGAGCAATAGAGAAGCAACAGGACTACCACAAAGTATACCTCATTAATAATTCCTCTAGTTCGTTCTAAAACCTGAACATAGTGCTAGTGGGATGATAATTTTCAAACTACCTGGTTAACCAAAATAAAAAGCAGCTGACTGTGTGATTTCATTATAGCACATCATTTCATGGCACTTTGCTGCCAGAAATAAAGATTTGGATTTTCCTAACAACTTTTATCAAGAGTGTAGTAGCTCAATGTTAAGAATGTAGGAGAACCTAAATCCACAAATTAACATAATAAATGTGATTCACATCTCTGTTACTGTGACACAATAATGTGATCCTAAACCTGGTTTATCCTTGAGTGTTTACAACTCAAATGACTTTTTAAATGCAGTCGTTTTTAAAAGAAAACAAACTTTTATGTCAAATTATTTCCTTAGGAGTAGACTTCCTTATTTTAAATTTGTACACGAAAAGGCCACGGGGGAACTTTGTGCAAGTACCTCATCACTGAGCAAATGGAGCTTGCTATGTTTGAATTTCAGAAATTTTTCTCATTTAGGTAGTATGTAGAAAAAAGTATTTTAAGGAATTCATTTTTTCTTCATAGTATTTACTCAGTGTTAAGCTTAATAAGTTTTATCTTAAAATCATATTTTAAGGCCGTAATACAGTAAGAAGTATTTTAGGAAGTCAACTCCCATTTATATTCTGTGGCAGTTATTCCAGTATACATATACAATAATGAATGGCATCTAGAAAGTCACCCTGAAGTATCCACACAAGAGAGATTGTAATGTGTAACTGAGCTTCAATGGATAAAGTATTACTGAAGAAAGGAAACTGGGGACACACCAGGAAGAGGATTGAACTGTTAGTTAGCCAACAAACAGAAAGGACTGAGAATATTTGAAGTGGTTCATAGGTGATTAATATTTCTAATTTTGATATAAACTGATATGGGATTTCTATATCTTTTGCCCACTGAAAGAAGAAAGTAAAGGGACAATGAAATTTCATAGCCACTATACTTTGTAACAGATAGGAAACATTATTTCTATGCTTTACCTTTGGAGCAGCAGTACCTAGAAACCCAGCCCATCACAAAGATATGAAAGGGGACTTCTATGAGCCGATTTTCCCAGCCCTATGGTTTGAAGCATGAAAGTTCTGGCAGGTTGTGAACAGCACTGGTGATACAGTGTCGTTTTATTTTAGTGTAATTTACTTTTTTATTAAAGCCTTAGTTTAAAATAAGAGACATTATTGGAAATGTTGGAACACTAAAAAATGTTGGAAGAATAGGGCTGATAAGAAAACCTCTGAGTGGCTGAGTCAGTTGAAGTAGGTTAAGATCCTCAGAAAAACAGAACAAAGAAATAATCATTAAGATGTTAAAACAAGCAAAGCAGAATGACACATACACTCACACACAAACACATACACACACACACACACACACACACATTAGAATGCATAATTTTAATGTTTTCCATACTACCAGTTTTGAGACAGTCAGTGTTTTCTGCCAAAATTCATTTACTTGAGACACTATCTATAAAACTAGGAATAATGCCATACACATTCAGTGGGATATTTCAAGTACTCTTCAATTTGTTTCAATAAATGTGTCTATTTAAATCAATTTGTATTCAATCTATACTCTAAAAATATTGAAACACTCTTTTAATAATGGTAATTGCTTCATCAGAAACTCTGTAATGAATCATTGTTCAACTTCCAAAAATAAAAATTATCAAAATTATTGATTGGTGTCATTATTGAAGTATGTTTGTCTAATGCCTTGGAATTAGGACTCCTTGGAGGAATATTCATTTCCTTAAATTATATAATAATGCACTGAGTAGAAGATGTTAGAGGTTCTGCCTGGTATTGAATTGGAAATTCTGGATGAAGAGGTGGATATTAATCTGATCAAAAATCTTTCCGGCTACATTAGAGAAATTAGAAATGGATAAAATTTCTTCTAAATACATGAGACTTTACACATAGGCACAGACTCACATGGAATGGGTAAAACCCAGGCAGATTTTAATATTGCTTCCCTCCCATTCTCACCCCATTATTTTCAAGTCCAGTGGAAAGAGGAGGAACCTTATTCAGAAAAGAGGAGTAAATATTTATATTTTCTTAGCATTTATGAAAGAGTTTAGTGCAGGCTGAAGATGGAAAATTGAAAATGGCATCATCATGGCAGGCTATCAGTGAAGATGTTTCCTTCATTGAAAACAGAGGAACAGTACTTCTCTTACCAGATGTCTCAGCAGTAATACATTAGAATAAGGGTTCCAAGTACTTAATGTCATTTTAGGGCATTCTGGGGAGAGGTTCATCACTACCCATTAGTGCCAGTTGGGTATGGGCCTAATTTGTCAAGAGAAACCAGGCATTTAGGAGCTTGGCTCCATGCACACATTAAGTTTGTCCAGGCTTTTTAGAAGCTAAATCCAAAATGCTTCATTATAATCAAATTGATACATTCAACTTTATACACAGGGCCCACTGACTTCAACTACTTAAAAGGACAGATTTATGAACCAAGGATAAAAGTGTCATCATAAATTACAATTAGATTGGACAGAGTGAAGCACTGAGACTGAGAGTGTCATCCTGGGAACACCTTCCCAAACCATAGGGACAGGATAGTTCATGAATTGAAGAACATTAACTGTTAGTAACTTTATCACACACAAAGGGTGCAGCAGGTTTACAGGCTCCAATGCTGAAAATCTAACTGAATCTTTTCCCAACACTGATTTCCAATCTAACAGCACTTTTTCATATAGAAGGCTTTTCCCCTTCACTTAAAGATAATAATAGAACTAGGTACCTTAAGATAATAAAGTCATTGAATGTGACTCCTCTTTATTTCCAACAACTGAATGGTGGAAACTAATAAATTAAGGTTAAATATATTTCAGAAAGCATTGTCACATGTTATGTTTTATGCAGTTCACAACCACGTCAACTGATTAAAAAAGAATAGTTCCAGAAGAAAAAAAAATGAATTCTCCATGGATTTAAATTTTCAGAAGCTGGTCCACAATCAAACTGTAGATAAGTACAAAATCAGACTCAGGATTAATTTTAATTTGTAGCTTTGCCATTCCATATGTCAATGTGCCTCATTTGGTGCTTAACATACATTTTCAATAAAAACATCACTTAAATTGACTGTTTTTGCTTGGATTGTCCCTTGTGCCACTTTATTTACAAGCACTTAAAATAAATTCTTTCCTTGTCTCATGAAAGTATCATCTGTATTCTAGTGACCAAAGGGCCATAACTTATTGGGGATGATGTCAAAAGATTTTAATTCATGAATATGAGATTAAGATAAAAATAGGTCAACATAAAAATTCTTTTAAAATCTGGTTTATCTTTAAAAGGAACACAAGAGAGGCCACTGTGACGCTATAGTAGTTATTCAAGGCTCTTGAACAATGACAAAGAATTTTAGTAACATTAAAAACAGCCCAAAAACCAGGCATTCAATTGGATGTTTTAAACTAATATTTGATTTGAATGTGATTTATTTCACAAGATTAACACATTATATTGCAATACGCTGAGGTATATTTAAGGATCTTCATTTTTTTTCAATATACTTTTCATCCAAATATTTTCCATTTTAAATCCATAAAAACTCCCAGGCATTCTGTAATTAAAGGCATATTTCTAGCACCTGAAAGTGCCTGATTAACAGGTGGGAAGGTAGTCATTAAAATGCATGCCAAACGGGATTATCTATCCAAAATCTACAAAACTATATACAGCAGTAGAGTCTTGATAAAACAGACTGAATTTGCCTCTCCCCAACCTACTTTTGAAATTAGAAGAGAGAGATACTAGACCCAGAAAATCCTGGCTTCTTTTGACATGATAAGGAGGCTCCAGGGACTTGGAAGCAAAACCTGTGGAAGTCCTATCTTTTGTGCTAATGTATCCCTTTCCCTTTTAAAAGATTCCCTCCTCCCCCGAGTTTCTTGAAGATAGAACCTTTGAAGCAATTGTTTCATCTGTCTTCCCTCAGAACTGGCTTTAAATCAAACCCATTTTCCTACCAATTTGATTCCAAATATTTCTGGAGTACTGAGCATTATAGCCTAGCCTCTTTCCTCCTGGGTGGTATTTGAGTCTATCAAAAACAGTTTTGTCAAGCCATTCTAGGAGTAAAATTGTGCCCTTGAGCATTTATCTTGGGCCTGTAGAGATCTCTGAGGGGAAAAGAGCTCAGGGCTGAGACGCTTTCATGACTAGCTGAACCTGCAGTTGAAAAGTCAGGAAGGGTCTCACAGCTACCCAGAGATATTAAATCCCAGGAAATTTGTTCTTTCCTTCCTGCCACACCTTCAGCTATTTAAAAATTGCTTCACTTGTGAGGAGATCAAGGTTATTGGTAATGGTCTACAGAACATTTTTGGCAGTCCCATTAGGGTACACACTGAGGATTTTATCTGCAGCAATTGAATTTTTGGACATTGAGTGAGTCATTTTGCAACACCAGCTATTCATCCTCTGGTCTTGAGTGAGCTGTTTTGGGCTTGAGTAAGCCATTTGGAACTTCAGTTGGAGCTTGAGTGAGCTCATTTAAGCCATTGGCTTTTTGAGTATTGGTCAGTAAGATAGAAACTCAGAGTTCGTAAGCATTTTTCCACTAATTATATTGCTTTGGAGAGTACTCCTTTGTTTGGGTTGGTTTTGGAAGATTATATCATGGCCTATATGTTATACCCAACGAGAACGAGAGCATCCAAGTCATTCACGTAAAGCCAAAAGAAGCCTTTATTATAGCTGGCTAGCAAGGACCACCCGCACACCTAACAATGGTGTGGAGGGGAATAGTGCCCTAGTTCCTTCATTGTATTTATAGGGAAAATGACATGTGAGTGGGGTGGGTGGTATAGTCACTGTTTCTAGGCAATGCAAGCAAGCCACACTACAGAAGCAGATGTTAGTGATTAGCAATTAGCTATCTCTCCCTCCTGGTGGTACATTTAGGCCTTTAGGGACTTCCCAACTTCCTTAATTTAAAGGTCACCCCTCAGTTTCTGGGAACTGTTTGTTCCATTTCTGCGACATGGTATTTGAGAATTTTATTTCTTGGGGACTGTAACATATATATCTAAAAGTACATGCTGATTCAGTCCAACTGTTTCATGCTTATTAACTTGACAATTGGCTTCAATAGACTGTATTCTAATGGCTATAGCAACAGATTTATCTACTACCTGTTATGGGGTGAAACATAAGAACAGACCGATCACCACTGAGAAGTCCAAATTTGAGAGTCTTTGTTAGCCAGCTGGCTGACTGGCTCACACAAGGCCCCAAAAATGGCTATTGGGAGAACAGCCCCAACCATGGGGTTTCAGGGGTTTTTATACCATAAATCAGTACATTATTCATAAGTAGCTGTTACTATGATTCAAAACTATAAACTAACACCATGAGATCTAAAGTCATAAGCAGAAGGGGAAGTCGGTCAAAATGACCTTAGTTGGGTACAAGTTAAAGAATGGTTACTAACATCTAGACAATCACTGCTGACATTACTGTTGACATGGTACATTGTTTAGGAAACATAGGAATCAAAAAGAGAACAATTTTTCATTATACAAAGAATTGCCATTTTGTGTTGCCAAACATGTCATCCTAAGCAACTGATGATGGGTACAGAAGCAAGGTGTTCCCATGGGAGAAGCATTTCCTGTATAACATGGAGTCTCAGGGTAAAATGGAGTCTGTTTATTTATTGCATGTATAGCCTCACCTATAGCATTTCCATGTAGTCAAATATGTCAGCCCATCACACTAGCATAGGGGATTCACTTGAAGAACTTACGCCATTCCTGGGTTAGAAGGAATTCCAGAAATATCATGCAGAAAAGTACATAAAAGTCTGGTCAATCCACACATCAAGATAACCCCATTCATCTCTTCATGTGTGGGGTTTTCCCTGCAATATGTAAGATGGATATTCTGGGTCACTTGTGAACAGTGGAAAGAAACATCTTAAATACTCCATTTCACTTACCAAAAAATTTGCCAAGCATAGTCTTTGCTTCAGGCATCAGATGGACCTCAATCAAAAAGCAATGGACTAGACCTGAGTCCTCAGAGCTGAGCTCAGGTCTTCCGGCGGGGCCACGGCGCTGCAACTACTGGTGAGATCTGCCCTGGAGCAGAGGTGGTCGCCAGCTCCAGCGGGGGGTTTGGGCCTTTGGCGTCATTTTGCAGCTTCCCTGGCGGAGAGAGACCATCTTTGGCTGCCTGGGTCCTCGGAGCTGGGCTCCGGTGTTCCAGCTGGGCTGCTGCACTGCGACTCCTGGTGGGATCTGGCCTGGAGCTGAGGCGGTCGCCAACTCCAACAGGGAATTTGGATCCTTCAGTGCTATTTTGCAGCTTCCCTGGCAGAGAGTGACCACCTGCCACCGACTGAGTCCCCAGAGGAGCTCAGGCCTGTCTGGGCTCTCAAGCCCAGTGTCTCCATCACTGAGCACAGTACTGTCTCCCCACCCCAACTTGGTCTAGTGCCCAGGTCCACACCCTGGCCCGGGGTCTAGCACCTTGCTGTGTCTGATTGTCTATCAACACCAGGTTGCCTCTGCCCAAAAGCACTGATCATTCCCAACCTGGAAGTAGTGGGACAGCAGCTTTCTTGAGTCACCGCTTGATCAAGCACCTCTCAAACATCAGGTGAGTTACTGGAAATCTGCAGGGACACTTTAAGTCTTTACAAGGAAATTGCAATCACTCTGATTTGCACTACTAGAGGGGAAGATACACGAGCAACATGAGAAAACATGGGAAGAAAGTGTCCCAAAGAAATCTAGATGATATATCAAGAGAAATCAAAGACAGCATGGTAGAAGGAATGACAGAAAGGGAGTTCAGAATGTTCATAAATTAAATGATCCAAGAAGAGAATGATGTGACAAGAGAGCAGATTCAGGCTATGAATAATCAGCTAATAGAGCAATTGCAGGAAGCAAAAAATCATTTCAATAAAGAGATAGAAGTTCTGAGAAAAAAACAAACAGAAATCCTTGAAGGAAACAAGGAAATGAAGGAAACAATCAACCAAGTTAAAAACTCAATAGAAAGCATAATTAACATAATAGATCACTTGGGAGACAGAACCTCAGACAATGAAGACAAAATATTTAATCTTGAAAACAAAGTCGAACAAAAGGAGAAGATGGTTAGAAATCATGAATGAAACCTCCAAGAAATATGGGACATCAAGAAAAGACCAAATTTAAGAGTAATTGGGGTTGAGGAACGCACAGAGATACAAACCAAGGGTATGAATAATCTGTTCAATGAAATAACATCAGAAAATTTCCCAAATATGATGAATGAGATGGAAAATCAATTACAAGAGGCTTACAGGATACCAAACACACAGAATTACAACAGATCCACACCAAGGCACATTATAATGAAAATACCTAACATACAAAACAAAGATAGAATTTTAAGGGTGCAAGAGAAAAGCATCATATTATCTACAGGGGGAATCCAATATGGATATCAGCAGATTTCTCAGCCCAGACCTTAAAAGCAAGAAGGGCCTGGAACAACATATTTCAAGCTCTGAAAGAAAACGGATCCCAACCAAGAATCTTATACCCAGCAAAACTTACCTTCAGATTTGATGACAAAATAAAATCCTTTCATGATAAACAAAAGCTTAAAGAATTCACAAAGAGAAAGCCTGCCCTGCAGAACATTCTCAACAAAATATTCGAAGAGGAAGAAACGAAAAACAACAATCTCAGTCAACGTGGGGAGGAATTACCCTAAAGAAAGAGTCAATCAAAGGAGAAACAAAGTTAAGCTAAAAACCCCAAAAAAGCTAAAATGGCAGGAAATACAAGTCATATCTCAATAATAACCCAGAATGTAAATGGCCTAAACTCATCAATCAAAAGACATAGACTGGCAGATTGGATTAAAAAGAAAGACCCAACAATATGCTGCCTTCAAGAGACTCACCTCATGGAAAAACATTCCCACAGACTAAAGGTGAAAGGTTGGGAAAAAACATGCCATGCACATGGACTGAGTAAAAAACCAGGAGTTTCCATCCTCATTTCAGATAAAGCAGACTTCAAACCAAAGTTCGTCAGAAGGGATAAAGAAGGACATTTCATACTGCTTAAAGGAAGCAAAAATCAGCAAGACATAACAATCATAAATATTTATGCACCAAACAATGGTGCATCCATGTATGTCAATCAGATCCTTCTCAATTTCAGGAATCAAATAGACCAAAACAAAATAATACTGGGGGAAGTAACACTCCTCTCTCACCATTGGACAGATCTTTCAAGCAAAAATTGAACAAACAAACCATATGTCTCAATGACACAATCGCTAATTCAGACTTAACAGACATATATAGAATATTCCATCCACCAAAAAACGAATACAATTTCTTCTCAGCAGCTCATAGTTCCTTCTCTAAAATAGACCATATGTTATGCCACAAAACTACTCTTAGCAAATACAAAAACATAGAGATACTACCTTGTACACTATCAGATCATAATGGAATGAAATTAGATATCAATGATAAAGTTAAAAACAGAAACTACTCCAAGACCTGGAGATTAAATAATATGCTATTGAATGATGCATGGATAACAGAAGACATCAGGGGGGAAATTAAAAGATTCTTAGAGGTCAACGAGAACAAAGATACAACATATC